>UZAN01039784.1:12043-44599 GCA_900618425.1 Echinostoma caproni | reverse complement strand
ACGCATGATTGGAGCCACAGCTGAATCATTAGGACTAGAATTTCTCATTCCCTGTTGCGTTCTTATGGTTAGTCATAGTTAATGTTATGTAATGGCATTATTACAAATAATTGAAAACGAGCTTGTTCGCCACGCTGTTGTTCACTATAAAGTAGATAGATTTAGAGCGTGTTAGTTAAACAGTAGAACCACGAATCTCCCGTGAAAAGACGAGTCACATTCTCACCTATTCTCACCGGAGTAATTATTTCGAATTATCGCATAATCACATCGTGAGATGGTACAGCGCGACTCACAATCATCCACCCGCCGCGCATCTCACCTAACATGCCCAATGTATGCTTTTTCATGTGAATTTATGGCTCCCTCTCGGTTAAACTCGAGAATCGGATAATGACTGTACCAGTCACGCTTGAGAACAGATGTGAACGTAACTCCTAGTCCACGAAAACATGTCACGCACACACACCAATGACTTGTCCATTTCTTCTGGCAGAAGGGGTATCTGCTCATGTCCGCACACACACACACACGCACGCACGCAAATCAACACAACCACACACACACACACAACGCAATGTCACTCCCGCCTACCCGTTAAGCCTATTGAGCTGCGTCATTCTTCCTTAACAATTACAAGAAATGACTTGTAACCAGCGTGTCTCATAATGAATAGACTCTACTAGCGTGAGAAGTACTTGTTCCGTCAGTTAAACATTTTTACTGATGAATGGAAATAGCTGGAAGGAATGGAGAGAACTTCAGACGAACAGACAGAGAGACAGAGAGACAGACAAACAGATAAAGAACACAGGCACTGTGCACACATTTCATGTGCTAGGGTTAGCATTTTTCCCGTTAATCAGTTGTAATTTCAGTTTCTAACCAAATCTAGCTGATGAACAGCATTTCAGCATGCAGTAATTGCTTTTTTTCGTGAAAACTGTGTTCGATTAAATAATGAACCAGACTTGAACACTTTTTATTAAAAATAACTGTGATACTCCATATAATCTAACACCTCCCAAAACTGATGATAAATGTGTCGCTAAAACCTCAGATTTCAGTTTTTTTCGTTTTATTCGGGAAAAAATCGTTTTTGAGCTACATTTAACGAGGAAGCAAATGAAAAAGTTTTGCCAAATTCACTGAACTTATCTTTCGTTTGGGGTATTTCTATGTATTACTATCCGGCACGGTCAGAGTATAATACTCGATAATTTGTATTCCTAATTCATGCGATTTCCGTACTAATATAGGATAACATTTCAATCACAAAGACGAGGTCTCAATTTATCTCCTGACGGAAAAAGAACAGTTTTTCAAACAGGGACGTTGCATGCAATTGCTTGATTGGTTTGGTTCCCCCCGTAGGACCTCGGACAAAGTACGAGCTCGGAGAGTTTCTGAGCAAACATTGTTCAAGCAAGGCGTATGCATTGTGTGAGTGATATTGGCAATCAGAATATTTGGTGACCAAGGTGTCTGTCTGTGAGATCACAGAGAATTTCTGAGACAAACGTCGAGGATACAGTACTGGCCGATTGTGATGCACTGAAATATTTTCCTTATGATTGTTATGGCTTATAACTGAATGATTTGTGTTCACACATGCCTGTGGTCAAATTGATTGATCGATCGATCGGTTGATCGATTGACTGACTGTTTGAATTCTGGCTGGATGGCATTCGCATGTACTGCAACGTGTGAGCCAGAATCTGCCTGCCTACCTGCCTTCCTACACGATGATCGTTCCTACTTGTTCCCTGGTTTGTGCACCGGTTACATATTTACTGTTTACATTAAACTTACTGCTTCATTCATTGTGTGCTCATTTGCCTACTAATTTGGGACAAAACAATGATCAAATTGAGTTTCATTATATTTATCATCTATATTAATACTTTAGACCTTGACAACTTTATCAATCATGAAAAAGTAATGTTTTCTAATTAGAATGACTTCGGAATTATCCTAAATTATTTCCATAAACCCTTGCCATCTCCGATTTTTGTTATGAGGCATTTTTTTTATCCAACATAACCGACATAATTATAGCAGCTGTATTGAGTAACCAAATGAAATTCTTTCACTGTCCGAAGGAACTGCATTGAATAAGGTTTCATAATAATAATCTATCTTTGATGTCCAACTCACTGAAGTCGAAAAATACCATTTTAATCACAGTCAACCTTGAAGTCAAAGTCATTTTTGTGCACAGCTGTTACATTCTCTTTAGTTACCTCTTAATTCATCATGTTCTAGGTCAACGACTACTGACGGAATAGGAGTATCCCCTACATTCTGAACCATTCCATCTGCTGAGTATGAACGAAAATCAATGCTATAAAGACAAGGCTTGTTTATTATTATTTGGAAAACAAATTTACTGTAGTATAAATGCTGTTGCCTATAGGAACCCACAAATGTTTCACAGGGACCCGTAGCTTCAGTTTCTATTAGACCTGTAGTTCAACCTAACTCAGTGTTCTGTAAATCAAACTCATGAGTTAGATTATTGGCCGAATGAGTAACAGAATGTGATCAAAACATATTTGGAACATTTTGAAGATATTTGACAATCAAAATTTTAAAGGGCATTTTAAAAAATCGAGTAAGTGTTTTTGGCATGTAATGGGCACTCATCATATCGATTCTAAGAGGTGAAACAGTTTATACGACTGCGCATCAAGACAGTCTAAGTGGGGGGGGGGGCAGAAATCCGTAGCTTTCCAAATCTACATCACAAACCAGTGTATTTTGCTATATGCGTGCATAATTTACTATTAACAAAGTATTTAAAGTCGGCTCTCCTAGATCGGATAAAGTGAATCCACTTTGTTTCGCCCAGCTTGGTAATTTGTTTGCAAACATTTCATCACCAGCCGAGGTGACATCATCAGTGCTTGTGAAGTGACAGGGTTCTTGCACCCGTTCGTTCATATATGCTCTTCACCGACTATTTTGTCCCTCGTTCTCACTTTATTTTATTTGGTTCTCCATAGAATTGGCGACAGGATATCGGGGTGGGTGGTTGTTCTTCCGTTAGGATTACAGATTTTGGTCTGTTCTCAAGTTACGACGTGATGGTTTGTTACGTCATTTGATCCCTGAGTTGCATTGGCGTGAACGCGTCATCCAGTTCGATAAGTCTGTTTATTACGATGATTTAAGAATGCCAAGCCTCTGGTATGTTTTGATCTCGCTTGGTCGATGATTATCGCTTAAATGAGTTTGACTTGATGTCCTTCCTGATTTTCGTGGAGGAGATTCGATGGCAGTGGGCCATGCCTCCGGATTACCAATTGATTTTCACCGATCCTTGTTGACATTTTTTTCCAGTTTTTCCATATAATGTCTTGGGTGTTCATTGCGGTGTATCTTGTAGAAAGCACTGTTTTCTCCTTTGGTTTTGAACGAATTCTTCGTACGCATGCGGTAGGTTTGTAGGCGACTTGGATTCTGTATGATCTGAGCAGTCTTGCCCTCATTTCTGAAAAATTCCTGATGTAAGACACAGTGTATGTTGTTCCTGATTCTATCCATCGTTGGTTTCGTTCTTTGTGTCACAATTATTTTGATGAATTTGCGGATGTAGCCATTGCGATCGAAAACTCTGAAAGGAAATCGTTTCTCATCTTTTGAGTGTACTGATTTGACTTGATGTGATGTGATATGACGTCTTTTTATTTCATTATTTATTCACTGAATGTACACATGTACAGTCAACTTTCAGGAAGGGATTCGCGGTCATGCAAAGACCTTCTTCGAAAATACGGAAATGGGGAAGTTAGGCAGCGATGAGGCAGTTAGAACCCGGGACATCCGAATCTCTATTTTGTCGACTTTCCGAACAAGGTCAACATGTCCAAAAATCCCAGTTGAGTATCCTCCTACTTCTATCAACTGAGCTGCTGAAACGGAGTTGCGTGAACGACCTGGAACGTAATAAGCTCTGATGCCTTCTCTTGACCACTTTCATTATTCCTTATTTGGGTTGTACAGTTCAAATGTACTCGTCATTAGATGAAGCTAGTGCATACTATTCGTCTTGCAGATGTATGCTTTTAGGCTGTTTTCGATGCATCAAACTTCGGTTAGATAAAGAGGTGCTAAATAGTTGCAGCATATTGGTTGATGTGAAGCTGCAAAAAGTGTGGCTTTGCTAGACATTTCTACCACCTACTAGTTCCGTATAAGGGTTTAGTCAATGGGAAAGTCTTTACGACCTCTAAACCGAGAAATCTCCAGTATTCTTATCAGTTTCCGTTGTCTGTGTAATGTCAGCTAGTTAAGGATTCTCCAGTTGTCAGAATGACGTTCCCAAGTGCGTTGTGCAGAGTCCGGGAATTGTGATTATGCCGACGAAAGGTTTTCTCAAGGTTCATCCCACGTCAAATTTCGGTTACCTTTGGTAGGTATGGCGTGTGAGTCTCGTTCTTTTTCTCTCTCTCTCTCTCTCTAACACAAACATCGCTGAGTTGATCTTCAGACCTTGATTCAAATTCAACATCGTTCCCGGTAATTAGAGTGAAGAAGCCCAGTGTTCTGAAACAAAATGATGGAATGTTTTAGTGCACTTCATCGAAATACCCCAATCGATACACACTCTCATGGCATTTCCTATGAAGCTATTTTGATTGTATTTGAGAAACTGCAGTTTAGTGCTTGCGAATGCATGGTTGGCTCGATGAACTAAGGATTGTACATGAAGGTGAAGTCTGAGGAATGATCTTGGCCTGTTGTTTCACCTGCCAGCAGCATGCATCATGTCATCACTTGAAGAGATTGCACTGTTCCTAGATCAATAGATGTATGTATGTATGTATGTATGTATGTTGTATGTATGTATGTATGTATGTATGTATGTATGTATGTATGTATGTATGTATGTATGTCAGTGTATGTATGTATGTATGTATGTATGTATGTATGTATGTATGTATGTATGTATGTATGTCAGTATGTATGTATGTATGTATGTATGTATGTATGTATGTATGTATGTATGTATGTATGTATGTGTGTATGTATGTATGTATGTATGTATGTATGTTTATCATACCTGCCCCGGCTAATTTCTGGACGTTGGCTCGTACCACTCTGAATTTGTTGCAGTAGAATATGTTTCGTTTTTATTCCCGACCGGACATTTTGCAAGGCCTTGTGGTATTTACTGCATGAACGTGACAAAGTAAGTATGTTGATGTAGGTGTGTTCTCCGTTCCTTAGCCAGGTTAGGTGACATCATCACTGCGTCGTGCTTTGCTGGTTGATCTGCGGTGTTTATTAACAGTCTTTGAAACGACTTTGATACATAATCATTTTGTCCAAGTTTGTCTCCGTTCCTGATGTGCACAAATATACCAACTAAATAATTCTGTCTTCAATCAGGGCTCGTGTTGCTCCGTGTATTTTTTGCAAACTACAAGTGTTTGTCAATCTATTGGACATAATATATTACCACCCAATGTTGAACTCGTTATAGGATGTGATGACAATATTAAGACGTTTGTCCGAGTGTTTTTACGCCCACTCCGGACGGTTCTCACATGAGAGCTTTTATTGTGAGTTGGTGAATCAACAAGGTTGTCTAATGAATGGATGATAAGACAACTGACATTTTTACTGGGGTGCAACATTGGTGATGTTAGACTATGTCATCTGTGGAATCCAAAATAAATAAACACATAAGTTGAGGCTGTCCGGTGCATCACACTCAGCGGTTCTCATTTGAGGGTGTTTGTTCATAGTGGGAAGTACAGCCGTCAGAGTAATGCAAAATCTGAACCCTAAAGTAAAGCTGCTCTTTTGCTTTCGGGGAGATTTCCGACGGTACAGACACTCAACGACACTCGTATACCTCATTGGGGCTTTTTTAACCACACCACCAGGCGTCGCTTTTGGCATGCATTATTCATTGGCAAATGTGATTAATTTTCGTTCCCAACAAGATTGTGCTATCTAGAATACAGCCAATGTACATACCTATAGCGTAAGCTAAATGTTTCTTACATACTTATTAAAGATAGGATAGCTTCCTTAAATTCCCAATTACTACCTGTGAGCCCAATGCAGCGGCCGATAAAGCGTCTTAGGATATCCCATAGTAGCTCTGATCCAGCTCACCTGATACACGCTCCTGATATTAGTAGCCTACCAAAAACAATGAGAAACACAAGAATTGTCCCAGAGTTGGAGAACCACTCAATGCACCCAACACTTGCTCATATTACGGAGATAATAACATCAACAAACGATGCGGACTCAATTTCAGGCTCCGGGAGTCGAACTGAGTGTTTACATGGCAGATACATTATGTCAACAAACCACAAGCGGACTATTCATCACGCCGCCGTGACGGTTATCTGCACTAATGCACCGGAGGCGACAACAACTTCACTAAGGGAGAGAAAACTGGAAGAGTTTAGTCACTGGACTGCATTATGCACTCAAATGAGCATTGACGTCTACCCAATGAGCGTCGTACATCTCTTTCGTCAACCGTCCACATCTCACGCCGGGGAACCCAGACTACTTCGCATTACTTTGAAGGATGAGAAAGACGTCGAGAACGTGTTTCTTTCTAGTTGCCTTCTTGGCAAAGTTTCGAGCCGTATAAGAATACTTCCTGATCGACCGTGGACCGAACGTATGCGCCATCGCACGAACCCAGTAGATGCACGCGAGTTGGAAAATAAACAAGTTGTATTGATTGAGGGAGTTCCGAAATTAAACGATCCAGACGAATCTACATATCAACAAAACGATTGTAAAGATTGGAGGTTTATTCAAGAGTTTATTGGATGCTACAATATTTTCACCACCTCAGTCAGTTGACTTTTGTGTTCAGCAAACTACCGTGGAAACAGCCCGAGTATTATGAAAGTAACCTTCAGTATCCCGGAAGTGGTCACGTCGGTCTTGCAGGCATGGTATCAAAACTAAAGAGGAGGACCACTAGAATTACGCCTCATACCACTGTTGAATAGTGAAGTAAAACGATGTCCGCAGTTAGAATACCAAACTCCACTTCCCTCGACTTTTTCGGGAGCCGACAGATGCAGAACCGATACCCAAGAGAATACTGCTAGTCGACCGCAGAGTGGTCGGCATGAATAACGATTCGAAACCCAGCGGATTCCTAAATAAACGCTCCCTAGCTTGATTTTACACAAACGCACAAGGCTTCCTTCGCAAACTCCCTGAGGTTAAAATGCGCTTACAAACTGGTCAGTGGGATCTTGTGCCATTACCGAAACTTGGTTGACTGCCGATATTCTCGATTCGGCATTGAGCCTACCATGAATGTCGCTGCTGAGGCGTGATCGTTCTACACGAGGTGGGGGTGTGCTGCTATATTTCCGCAGCAACCTTCAATGTGAACCACTCGATCTCTTCAATGCAGCTCCCGACACACTTTGGTGCACAATGAGGCTGTTCAAAGATAGCAATTGTTTGATCGGTGTAGTCTACCGCTCTCCTGCATCCTCAGACCTGAGTGACGAGGCACTCTTGTAGACGTTGAGAAACGCTGTCTCAGTAGAGTTCACTCATATTCTCATAATGGGTAACTTCAACTGTCCCAATTTTATAAAAAGCCGGAACTATCACCACCCTTTCGAGAGAAACTTATCACAGTTTATAGACTCACATCCAACGTATGATCACGTGAAGAAGCCCACCAGATTTGGATTAGGCCACCAACCATCAACATTGGACTTAATATTGACAAGCGAGGAGCTTATGGTCGAATCGGTTGAATCGGTCGAAATAACGTCTCCATTAGGACGAAGCAACCATGCAGTTTTGCTTTTCGGTTACATTTAGCACGCCTCAATAGAAATTTACTTGAAAACCAACAAACGCACCGTTATTGACCACAATGAATTGCTGAACCTTGCTACTGTCAAACAATAGAAACAACTAGAACAGCAGCTAGATTCAATGGAGTCCTGGAAAACATTCATTGGAACACTAACAGAACTCATAATGATCGTCACAAAAACCAAGCCTGTCGGTGCGTTGCCTACAGGATTATCACCTATCCGTAGTCGAACCAAGAAATAGATGTCACAGAGGAATTTCTCCTGGCAAGAGTTTAGAAGATGTCCGAACACCGACACTTGGGATAACTATATCGGGTTGAGAAAACTTGTGTAGACTTAGTGTGAGAGAATAAACTGAGGTTTCATGAAACTCCGGAACATGAATTTATTTCCAATCCAAAGCTAATGTATAAGCATATCAATGTTACCAAAAAAGTGAAATATGGAAGACCGGCACTAAGGCATGCAGGACGCGTTCCCACTACTACTGTTAAAGCAGCCGAACTCCTAAAAGTTCAGTTCTACGAAGTGTTCACTGCAGGTAACAAAGGCAGATTACAGCTTCCACACCTTCTACCAAGTGTCCCAAACCTCCAACTGACCACCGTCACGTTCCAATCTGAAACGGTAAATAACAAACTATTGGCGCTGCATCGGAATTTATCCCCAGCCGGCCATCCCCGGCCACAGACCCTGACGTCCTTGGCAACTTACATATCTCAAACAGTTGCCCGTTTATACCAAATAATGTTCGACAAGATAAAGATCCCTCAATCCTGGAAACAGGGCATTATTTCACATATTTATAAAGGTGGCTGCAGAAGTGATCCTGCGAACTACCATCCAGTTACACTTCTTCCTGTTCCATCACAAGTAATGGAATCGATTGTTGCTGATAGAGAATCAGCAACAATCGATCCCATGGATCATTTCGAGAAGCATAACGTACTTTCGCCGGCCCAACCCGGGTTTCGAAGGAAACGCTCGTGCACCACAAATCTGCTACTTTCAAGAGATGAATGAACAAGATCAGTCTACGCAAGAGAGGCAGTAACCGTAGTCTACTTAGACTTCTCCAAAGCTTTTGACAGGGTTGACCACCATATATTGCTGCGAAAGCTCCACAATTACGGTGTCCGACGACTGTTACTGGACTGGATTAGGGGGTTTCTTCGACAACGTACCGTATCAGTTAGAGTTAGTATTTCTGTGTCGGGATCGAGTGAAGCTGTCCGTGGAGTTCCCCCAGTATCCGCACTCAGTCCGTACCTTTTCCTACCATTCATAAACGACCTACCAGATTTCTTTGGAGAAAAGGCATTATTAATCGCTGACGACGTGAAAACATGTAGGACGGTAAAATATCCTGAAGATTATGAAACCTTGCAGGAAACTCTCGACGCAGCTCATCGATGGTCCATCATTAATGACATCGAATTCAACGTTGATAAATGCAAAGTTGTATTGCTGCACCACAGGGGTCACTTTCCATACTTACTTGGGACTTAGCCATTGCCACGTTCTCCAAACGAAAACGACCTGAAAGTTATCGTTCGTGAGGATCTGGGATGTTTCACGCATTGCGCAAGAGTGTCTTCAAAGGCTATAAAACGCGTCGGATTGCTAAAACGGGTTTTTGGATCATTCGAAACAGACCTATTGCCCCGACTATTATTAGCATACATTAGACCACTCACCGAGTATGCTTGCTATACAGGCTTGGAATCCATGACTGATTCGAAACCAAAAAGCACTTGAACGTCCGCAGACAGCAGTAACCAAAATGATCAAAGGGTTACAATCTAAGACCTACGGTGAAAGACTGCGAAGTCTCGGAATCTATTCGTCTGAATGCCGTCAAATACGGGGAGACATGAATCTTGTTTATCAAATACTACATCAACCTAACCACCCGTGTAGTACTCTAGTGACGCTATCCAGGAATGGTCATCTCCGAGGACATCCATTTAAACTTCTGCCTCGAAAGGGCCGGCTCGACTGCAGGCGTCATTCTTTCAGCCTTAGAGTTTGTACACCTGGAACTCCCTTCCACCTCAAGTTGTTTGTGCACCAACCATCGATTCGTTCAAGTCACGACTTTATGAAACATTGAACCACCTAACTTTACAGTACCCGTGAGTGAACGTCACAATTTGCTATTCAATTGTATTACCAACCGAACCCAGTGTGTATAGACCCCATGGGATTCAATAAGCATCAGCTTTGTGATTTACCCATAATATAAATTTGACTTTGAACTGTATAGGACACCACGAAGAATAACCCATGAACTGAATCGTTTCAAGCTATTTAGCACTTGCGACTTGCGGAAAAACGGAGGTTTTGAACCACAGGTGTCTGTATTACATCCTAAAGGTTCATGAACGAAAAATGAAAGCATTCAAAGAAAAAGCGACGAGATCCTTAAATTTTCATCTTTTCTGCAGCTCCTTCGCTTGCAGATGTTTGTTCATGTTCTCAGAGGACGTGTGGATACCAGTTTGAAACATTGCCAACCACGAACACTGTCCAGAAAGGGTTCGTCTCCTGGTTGGTTAGCCTAAGAACGTAGATAAATGAGGCCTTAGGAACAGCTATGACCAACGGGAATGGGACAGGAACTGCGTCTTAATCCTTGCTGTTAAACGAAAATGCATAGGAATCATCTATCCGAAATATCGATTCATACTTACGAAGGAGCTTTCGCATAGAAATGAGAGTTATCAACGAGTGACACTAAATTAAACGAAGATAAGCTGCTCATTGATTTAACGTCAAATTAGTTATGATAATCAGGAGACCATTTGTTTTGTTGTGCCCATGCAGAATGACTAAAACCCAGTTATCTAGGATTTTCTATGATTTTCTATGATTCGTAATCCGATGTTTATGGACAATTTTTCCGCTTCTGCGACCATGGAAGAAACACACGATCCGGAATAGTCTACTATTTAACCACACTGATGTGAGCAACTTTCTATGTGGATATGTTCTTCAAAAAGTTACTGCTTCATGCCTTTACATAACAATTGCAATTCCAGCGTCGTCATTGGAAGGTTGTGCAACCTCTGTAACTAACCTCAATCCCAGATATATATATCCACTCGCCATTTGAACTCTTTTTTCCGTATTTTTCCGTTTGCGCTTTTTACACGGTTGCGTGCTTATCTCACAAATGGACTCAACGGTTTGCTAATTTCATTATATCTGCTCTTCGTGACATTCAGGTTGTTATTTTTTTCTCTGTCGTTGGCTTTTTTCTCGGGGTTTTATTCTCAGGATCATATGATCACAACTATTCACTCTTACACTCATACACACACATATATATGCATATACCCACACATATTGTTGTATACGTCTCGAGGACTGATAGCACACAATGTAACTTCGAGCATGTACAAGTATTCATTGGGGAATCCTCACAGGGCAGCACGTGCCTCTCGCGCGCGCCCTCTCGCTCTGTGCGCGATGCGTCGCGCGCGCTTATAACCAGAACGGAGTACACACACACACACAAACACGCGCGCGCATCAAACAGACGCGATACGAAAATGAAATTCCCCTAACTGACCACCGCAATCTGAGCTGATGTGCTCACCTAAATCATAGCATCAATCACAAACAGTTTTTGATTCCATTCTTTTATTAGGTGTGTAACAGGTGTAGAGTGAGTAAACTATGGAAGTGATTCAAACAGGGGTCGGTTTGCAGGCGGTACTAATCCCGGTTTGGGGGAGTGGGTGGTTAAGGCATGTATCTTTATCATTGGGTTGAAAATATGTCAAAATGCATGATTGCATCATTATGAAGCAAAATAGCGATCAATACATACTGCGGTATGTTTAAATCTAAATCAGATTCTTGAATAGTAATCAGCCGTATAAATTAACTTACTGAGTACAGTTCTTGTCTTCCAGATAAATAGTATTCAATCTAGTCAGCCCCTTTCTCCAGGACGTTAAAGTGATAAACGTGACGGAGGAGGTGAGCGGACTAAAATGATAAAACGTTTTTATTTTATTGTTTTGGGTAACGTTTGTATGCAATAGAGCTTACATTTCAGAAACGCAACATACTCAACGGGGGAACATTGTTCACAGGTATCATCGGGACATTTTGATGTCCAAGGTTAATACCTAGTTTACTTATTACTCTCTGGTGGTTTGTGAGTAGAGCTGCACGATGGTGCACGGGTGACTTTTGGTAAAATTTTATACGAGGCAGTATTTGTCGGAATTCGGAGAGTGGATGGGATGGGAACAACAACTTATGACTTCTGCGTGCAACGGTTGTTAGAGTCTATAAGACGCGTCCCCACAAAGATGACACAAGAACTTGTTATGGTAATCTAAAAGTGTCACGACTAAATTCCACACAGAAATTGAACAAACAAGGCTAATAGCGGTTAGACAGCAGCTTATGACTCCGAGAGTAAATAACTAGAGAAATATAAAGTAATATGGATAAAACAGATTGGTATTCAAAGATAGGAATAACTGACTGGAAAGCATGAAATGAGCTTTTGAATCTGAAATGATAGGTTTCATAGTTTACCAATGCAGTTGTCGATGTGGGCTGATCAACGAAGATTATCTATAGTTAAAACAAGGTTTTTGACAAGGTTAATCCCAGATAACCGATCACTATCTATCGCTGTGGGTATGAAGGGCGTGTAAGACTGCATGAATGATCAACACATTGCGGGGTGGGGGCTATTACTGTCAGCTGGCAAAAGATGGACACTGAAGTTGACCAATATTATCGGTGAAGGAGCTTAGATAGGAGGAAGAGGAAATGGACTGCCACAGTACAACATCATATTTTAAAACACGTGCAGGAGAAATAAAAGGACAATCACGAATGGGCGTTGAAAAGAAGTATCGCGATAGCTGAACTCCTTGTCGAGCACCTGAGTCGTTAAAGAAAGGTTTGGATGAAGTCTTTTCAAGTTTGTGTTCTATCAGTAAATTGGTTGGATAGTCAAATTAACAATTGCTTGGGTCATTCAAACAGCTCCAGTTTCTATAACAACACTTATGGAGGAATAGAACAGAATGCTGGAGAGTAGTAAAGAAAAACATACCGAACAGTATTCACAGAGCTATTCAAATACTTAATGATAACATGAATGAGGATGGAGACTGCGTCTACAGTGTATCTGTTAAGCTTATAAGCAAATTGTAATGGATCACTGGGAGTGGTTATTGACTGTTGAAGGTGTTTGAGGATAGCCTTTTCGGTTAATTTTAGAGCTGAGGATGTTAACGCTAAAATAAATTTGAAAAGATAGAAGATTTCGATACTTCAGGGATTTTTGTGCTTGTGACCGGCCTCCAACAGTCTGGAATAGCAAAAGTGTAAAGTGATTCATTTACAATGGAGATGGTTGTCCCAGTTAGGGAAGCAGCATCCAATTTGAAGAGTCCCGGAGGCAAACCAGCACACGAGAAAATACAGCTGTTTTACAGTTTTACCACACTACAATTTGCGAATGGTTCCACATTAACAGTATGGTGCGGTGAGTAGATAGGAAGCATGTCCGAAGACTTCCTTAAGAATGCGGCACTGAGATCCTCAAAATCAACATTCCTCTCCGACCGTACTCTTTCCCTTCCACAGAGAAGTCTGATACTCTATCACAGGCGTTAAGTGTTTCCAAATCTCAGAATTCGATTGGAGAATAATGCATCTAATTCATTTCACTTTTGATAAACCTGAGGAAATGCTGATCGTTAAAGTATTTTGGCACTTGTCTGCACGTTTCTTTTTTTCTTCGAAGCAACATTTATGATGGAAAGATTATCCTTTAGTTCGATGCAGACTTTTACCAGGAGGAGCAATGGTTATGAATGACGTTAGTTATTTGAGTGAATAGGGGACCACACGTGAGTAGAAATGCGGGAGATGATGAAAACCATAAAGAAATCTGTCTGAGATATTCATTAAAAATAGAAACACTTGTGTATGAGAACTGGCGAAAGCAAAATCTGATGTGGTCAGATCGAGAGAAAGATTTATTGGACCAGAGTAAAGAAACTTTAGGTGGAACTAAAAATAAACAGTTGTCGCACGTGGAAATTTACGCGTTTAGTGCTATAGCAGAGAAGTGTTGTATGGTTGGTGATTCTGGAAACTGACAAAAATCTGGCAGCCATGATGATAAACGAGAATAAGCACTAGCATGACTGAAGCCCTGAACGACGATGTGTAAGTTAAAACCTAATTGTGGAGCAATAAAAGATGTAATTGAGTCAAAGAATGCTATACAGTCCGATTGTGTGTAAGGTGCTATACATAAGTTGGTGAAAATTGTGAATGAAATGGGCACAGTTTGTGTGACGTTGCACTGTTAAGCATTCAATACCTGTTTTGCAGTACTGAAAGATAACATGGGACTTGCCACACTAGAAAACGTTGACATATGTTAGAACACTCCGTCCAGGCTTCTTTCCCCCGATGCCACCATCCTGTCGGTGAACTTGAAAACCGCTCATTGTTACCAGATTGATCTCTATATCCTTATTCAGCAAGATTATTACACACGGATTACACAAAAACTCATTTGAGTTCTTAAGTGAGGAATGCTAGTTTGATCGGACATTTTTGGAAACAGCGATCGGACGTTAGTGCTCATAAATCAAGGAACAGTCACCATCGATTTGTTAAACTGCATGGTTTTGCGTTTTTGTGTTCTTTTTTGGTTTAGCCTGGATAGTGAGAAACTAGAGCCATACAAGCTGATGAATTATCAAACGATGTCCTTGCCGTTTTGAGCCAAATAATGTAATTCTGTGAGTAGCAAATCGGTCAACACATCGTTCGTTCGGTCGATTTTTCCAAAAATGACCGACCTAAATAACTAGTGTTCCCAATCAAGAATTCAAATGAGGTGTTGTGTAGACTGTGTACAAGAATCCTGGCTGAATAAGGGTATTGGAGGTCATTCATACTATTGCTTTCTCCCATTTAACTGGATCTGTGTCATTGCCCATCTTCAGAGCGCTCAGGAAATTCGGAATTGGGAAGGAAAATCCTAAATTAGTTTGTCATATGTTCTCGAGGACCGTGGAACAACATGAATCGAGATGGAAATTAAAAATAATTGACGATGTGATCACGCAGAACCACCGTTTTGAGCTGCTCATAATCCGTAGATCCGGCTACTGGTATACATAGTTTCAACCTGCAATGGTAGTGTGGTTTAAGAATAATGTTTCTACATTGACCAACTTCAAGAAACTTTGGACCGGTGTAACACAATCGAAGACAATTACCATTTAACCAACTTGAGAAGGGGTGTTGTCTGGCGATTATCGGAGGGTGGATAGTGCTGGTAGAGGTGGCAGAACGTTTAGTCATAGTAAAAGAATCAGGGAATTAATTGATTTACTACAAAGTGAGAAGAAAAGAACATCCCGAAAGAATATTGATCTAACGCTACTACCCCACGGGCAGTCGTCCAGCCGCATAACCTCGTGAAGGTCATTCCGTGTCGTCCGGTGTTTTAATGCGACACGCGTCTGCTCTAGTCCTGATCGTGGGAACGGATATGAATGACCACGCGCATGATCCCCATCCCACCCGTCTCCAGCATCAATCGTACGAAAACTCACAACCGCTTTTATGAGGTCATCAACTCGATCTGGCGTGTCACAAACCCGATGCGAAATCGTTCAATCACCAATTTACCACATAATGTTACAAGAATGCAACAGCTGAACGTCTTATGAAAGTGCTAGGTTAGCTTCTTTTTCATCGTATTCTCTCTCTGTGATAAATTTCAGATGTCATACACTCAGAGGTGAAGGAGGATTAGAGCCACTGCATTGAATTCGCTCCCGTTGTGACAAGGAGCAAGGCGCAACCACGCGCACGTTTGTGCGTGTTGATATGTTAGTCCTGGGGTTTACAAAATCAAATCTGACTGTCGGATCAATCCGCTTTTTATGTTCTATGATGATGATGGAGTCGTTGCACGGCTGATGATAATTCATGTGTTGCGACACTACCAAGTGTCACCCTAGTGGTTCACGCGTAGGTGTTCAATGTCCGTGTGTGTGTGTGTGTGTGTGTGTGTGTGTGCGGATATGCCATTATTCACCNTTCACCATCAACTCTTTCTGACACACTATGCTAGGAATACGAAGCGCTTTACATGTCAGATTGAACCTTTTTCTTTCAAATGAACCACTGATTTTTCATTAACCATCCCGGTGTGATTGTCACGTACGATAAACTCAGCCCGCACATTTCACGGCACTCGATGAGTTGTGTGTGTGTGTATGGTTCGTGGTAGAAATGTAATTTCAGTAGATGCAATTCTTAAGAAAAAACACAACTGGAATTGTGTTTGTCTCTCTGTTTAATTACAGATGTATAGAGGTTCTATGTGGGCAAGCACAGGCATCGAAGAAAATTACTAGCTGCACTCCTCAGTCAATTGTTTTGAATATCACTGGCTAGCAAAAAAATAAACACCCTGAACACACTGTCATTCTTTTACCAAGGAATACCAAATGCCACATGCTTACACACACGAAAAGACTAGGTAGACGTACAAGGCAAACATTAACACATATGACGTTATAGTTCTGTTAAAAGAGAGTGAGTGTTGGATCCGGCAGTGAACAGGGAAAATTCATTTGTGAAACCCATTTAAAGTAGTCTGCAGTCAGAAGTTTGCAGTCTATAGAGTAAGACGGACAGAGGATATCTTCGTGCANAGCAAACGTCGACGGGGGGCAGTTGAGGACCTGTTCACGCGAACATCTCGCCCAGTTGGATCCCGAAGATCGATCGAGGCACCACCCAGGGATACGTTTTAGTGAAATTCGGCACATCCAATTATAGCAAATGCTGGTGACAGCCAAACTCAGTGATCTATCAGAACGTGCATCTTAGAGCAAGATCCACACAGTGTCTGGATTGAAATCCCTGTGTTGTTTCGGTGAGAAGGCAGGTTTCTTTGATGAATATCAGCTCTCAGGGAAAAACCACGGATGCATTTCATTTTCGTTAATGTTACCAAGAGAAAGAATAGCTCGACCACTAGCATCAGAACAAGTTCACATCCACCACTCTACCTCTGCATCATCAACATCGTCAACATCATAATCATCATAATTATCATCACCATCAAAAGAGTCACTATCACAAAAATCAACCATCATATTGCTTCGAGGGTGACACTGAAACGCCTGTGCGCATTCCACGGCTGTATTTGGAATACGGAATACTCAATGTGCACAAGTTCCTTCCGCAATGCAGTGAAAGCTACAGAAACATTTAACCTGGTAAAAGATTAGGCATCCAACTGGATGCTTGCTATGACCATACCGGGACTGAGCGGATTTCAAAGTGAAATCTGCATATAATTTCATGAAATTCAGTCCACTTTATCTCTCCGCCACGTATGCTTTCTCGAAAGTAAACAGCTAAGCGCGCGAGATGATCAGAAACGTTAAATTGATGACCCATTCTGAATTTTATAAGTACCTGCTTCTGGTTTCGTTTGTATTCCTGACCTCCCAAAAAGCTGTCTAATACACGGACCAAAATAATTAATATTTTTCTTCTCCAATGTTTTTGTTGTGTAAAACAAAATTGATCCATGCGTAATTAGTCAAGACGGACTCCATCAATCGACTTATATATCCTTTAGTCTCACTCATGTAATCAAATCCTCAGATGAACTTCGATTTACTAGGTATTTGAAAAGTGACATCTCAAACGGGGAATTCGCACAGTGCATTCTCGATTATGTTGCTGCATCTGTCCACGTGCATAGAACAGACTGGGTGATATTTTACAGTTGGTGGAATAGCAAACTANAAGACCAGATTACTAATCACAACGGAAAACACCAGACAAGGGGACGCAGGCCCGCGGGTGAATCACCAAGGTGATGTGTCCAACCACGTTGTTTAGAGAACCTAGGTTTGTGGTTGTGATTGTAATTGTACACATAAATGTTTTAGGTGTAAGGCCTACATTTCATTCAAAAGTGTATAAAACAGATAGGGAGAATATAAAGTCCCGAAATTTTTAACAAAGTCTGTGAAAGCCTATTATTTTTCAACTAAAATACATGCTAAATAGAGTCCTATAGAGTTACGATGTGTGTTTATGTCTGAGGAGACACAACGATATTGGGATCTAGTTGATGGATGGAAACGACACGATTGTAAATCTGTGTGCAGTGGATGTATGGGATTCGTAAGAATCATGTGTGTACAAACTTTCCACATGCATTCAAATGCCCTTCACACAGATTAGTTTTCAGCTCCTCCAGTGCAACGGAAGAGACATACCTAATGATGGTCATTCGACGTCGAAGGAGCTCAAGGTCTTTCTTTAGGAAACTAGAAACAAACAACAGGAAACCAATAAAGTAAAACTGATAAAACCCACAGGTAAACGAAGTTGGAGATGATTGACAAAGTTTAGAGATATGGAAAGAAAGTCATTGAACTTTAGTGATGACATTTTGAATGTGAGAGGTCCGGTGAAGATTCTTCTGGTATCTAATCCACGTTTTCGATACAGTTTATCCGGAATACTGGTTCAAAGTCAATCGATAGCACACTCAGATTGGAAAGAATAACATGGTAACGTTAAGAGATATTCAAAGCATTTCGGGGGATAAAGAGAGAGACCGGTTGTGGCGGAGAGTTGTCGGACGATATCCAATTTGTCAGAAACTAATAAAAGACCAGAAGAATCGGAGATAGCCTGAAATAAAAACATATGGCCAACATACTTGAAGAGGGAATTAAGAGTGTGAGCATACAAGTCCTTATATAGGCGGAAAATAAGTATAAGGCGAGGACTGCACCTTAGAGTACCCCGGAGTTTCTCACTAACGTTTTGAACTTCTTTCTACCTGGTCTGGTGCATTCAGTTCTTCCAGGGTAGTAATCGACAAGCCAGACTAATAAATGCCAGGGACAACCGAAGTTTCGCAAAGAAGAAGGGAGGATCAAAACCCCGGCATATTTCCGTAATTTGTTTTTCTTGTGTTGTGAATGAATTTAAATGAGAAGTTTAGAGTGAAACACTGCTTTTATTTTCATACGTTACGTAACCATAGATTTTAATCTTTTCTGTCTAACTGATGACGCAAAAGTTTATAACTTACTGTTTGTTACTTTCATAAATCAAGCTGAGGTACCGCTTATCCCACAGTTTTGGTAAACTCCTTTCTAGTTAAATCTTATTCACAAAAATGCAAACAATAAATAAAATTCACTTTGGCCATAGATGCCCGATAATCAATCAATTAAGCAAAGTGATCATTTATAGCTGGTGTGATCGATGGGAATTATAATATTTCTCATTCAATCGGAATTCATTTACGACATATCAGTCGCACTGAGATTGATCGCTTCCACAATTTGGACGCTAACGAATATCCGTGCAACCCAGGGTGGTCAATTTTATACCACTGTTAGGGGATGTTGGTCCTGGTGCTGGTTGTTCTGGTGGCGGTAGCAGTGATGGAGTGATGCAATCCACTACAACTTTCTATCTATAGGCAAATGCAGTCATGTGGTAGACGGACGGAAATGTTTCACGAGAAGACAGATTCTATAGTGATTGTTGAGTGGGTTTTCTGTGTGGCATGTGTGGCATGAACTGGACGGGTGTAGGTGTGTGCTATTTTCCTGATCTTAAATTGGATTTGCTAATGTGTTTTGTTATCCGTGGTATTTTTCGTTTCGTTTGCGAGAACATTGGCCCGTGCGCAAACCTGGAAAACCACAGACGAAGAGCAGATTCTNTCCAACTCCAGCAAAACCGCAGTCACTATTTTCAAATGTGCCTCCTCTTCTATCATTGGAATCCGCTCTGTGGAACAGATAATTGTGCAAACAAATTCCAGAAAACCGAAGCAACTAATCAATAAGCTACCAAATGAAACAAATACTTGAGGAGTGTTTAACGGCATCGATGGCATTAGAACTCACAGCAGCTGTGGGAGTGGGAGTGGTTTGATGATGACCAGTCCGGTTTGATCACTACTTGAATGCGTATCTCCTATTCAGGGGCATGGATTTTCGNCGATCAACTCGAGGCTGGAACAGTCATTTACATGCTTATCCTTGCATTTCAAATGAAACTTGGCTATGTCAATATCTGCTCCTTCGATTCCATCTGTATTGCTTGAAAACCATATGCATATATGTTACAGTAACGCCTATATACGTATAAGTATATTTATCTACAAGAAGTGATTGAACTCGTGCAATTCACTGACTTTCATCAAATTTGTTTGTCCCAACGCTTAGTGTTTTGAGCCACATTCCAGCATTTCCAACACGCGCATCAAAAGAAAGAATTTGACAAGCCACTCGTCTTGTGTCCTCGGAAGTCATGGCTCAAAGATACCAGGAATGATTCAGTGGTTCAGTAGTTCTGAAATATACCGAGGCACTAGCCATTCAAAATTACAATCCCAAACTGTGTAAACAGCGTGAATGGCTTATCACTCTGGCGCTACCTTGGTAACGAATGTGTTTGGTGAGTAATTTTGACCGCAATCTTTACCCGCCTAGGATTCTGTTATTTACTGACCATATATTAATGACCACATAGATTGCAGTATGCACGTGTACAGATGCAGCGAAATGATGCAGGATAGATTGTGCAAACCTGTGTTTTTGGCTTCTTTCTTCAAATTCAGTGGTTCATTTCGACGAATCCGCTTGAGTCCGTCAGAACAGAGAATGTTGCACAGAAAACTGCGATGGGGCTTAAACTCTGAGTGAAGTGGTGAGTATAAGAGCTTCTTTAATATACTGAAAACGGTATTAATTTCCCGAGTATTATCTGGTACGTATTCTTTGCTTATAACTGTCTTTAATGTACACATATATATATATACATGCATATATATACATGTATATATATAGACTAAACTCGTGTAACAACCCGAATTTCATCACCTTTTTCCCTCCCGATATCTGGTATTTCGGGGCCTCATTCAAGTGACTGGATATGATTTCGTTCCACTTCAGGCGCAACAGATATGTGATACCATCCACTTCCGTTGTTACCGCCATCAGTCGAACTCCAATTAAGTGTACGATTTCGTCATTTCGCCGACAGTTACAGTGGTATTCATTCTAAAGTAATAAAAACTCAGTATAAAATTATGATAATTTACTTATAAAAATGACTCATAGGTTTGACATAAATATATTCACCATTTTGTCTATGTCCTATTTGCTTTTATTTCTTAGCAACATAGCCCTTCATTTTCGTATGGAGTCCACCAAGTTGAACGTGGAGCAGAAGTTTGCAGTTTCCTCGAGTACATGCCACTTTCTGTCGAAATGGTTGACCTATCCCTATTTCCATTGCAGGGAAAGCTTTCGCTTGCCTTCGAATTCAACTCCTAGGCAGTAATTAAAAGAATCTCCGATCGGAATTGACCAAGCCAGATATTTGATCAGTGTAACAGAAACGAAGTATAACGAGGTCTAAACGATTTCTACGACGAACCTCGAGCAAGACGCGAGCTGAGCCCTTATCTGGGATCATTGTGACTTTTGCAAATTAATCTTGAGTGTGACAGTTATGTCATGATTGAGAAATTTCTTTGATTATTGGATAAATTAGCCTTCACATCGAGGCACTTGCACAAGTCAGGGACTGATTCGACATGGTCATGCACCTCTCGAATAACTTACTTCTTGGCTTGAACTGCATACCATAAACTCTTGGATATTTCATCCGGTTTGGGCGTAATGACCTTGTAAAACGTTTATTCAACGAGCTGCTCACTGCTAGGTGAAATTTTGAAGGTCAACATTTATGCTACTCAGAATACATTTTCAGTTCCTTCAAGATTAGACATTTTCTGTGAGAATTTGTAGCCACATAATGTATCAATTTATTTAAGCGCGTAACTTTTCGTTAATGGCTTATTTACTCTGCATCAAAGAAAAATCTACAAACTATTTAGAATGCACGTATTGATCAGAATAATCACCCCTTGAACACGAATCATTCATCAGAAAGAATGAACTTCCATACTCCTTTGTATAACCTTTTTTCAATTTTTAGTTGTTACTTTCGAGCTTCGACAAATTTTCTCATGGCACTCAAGGTCGCATAAACTCAAACCGTTATAAAACAGACCTAAAAACACTGAAGTGGAGACTAAAGTTCAGAATAAATACTCTTCACCCATAACTATCGATATGCATGTTATTTTGGAAACTGAAATATTCTTCCCAATTCAGCTTTATGTTGCACGAGTTCCATCAAAACCTGTAAACAATATATATATATATAAGCCTGAATATTCCTTGAAGCATGAGTAGATTTTCGCATTACTGCTGTTCTTTCAATGCTCTTGCACCCGAAACATATAGCAGCAAATTCATATTTTGTCTCAAGATTGATTCAACAACCGGAACGATCTGTGATTTCGATTCCTGCTGAACAAGACAACTTAAAAGCAGTATGAAGATGTACTGGCATTAAAAAGCATAGCAGAAATCGTGATGTTATTTATTCAGCAACTATTGTTCAGTATCGGAAATCTCAACGAATGAAGAATGCTGTTTTGCGCGACATATAAATCAAACATAGTCAGTCAGTCATTCAAGTTAAGTTAAGCTTTGTTCGCCCAATAGGATGAATTTTCAGCACTTTCGACAAGTTGCAGTGAGAAAACCGTGGAACATTGAAAAAAGAAAATTGTACATTTACTGAATGAAAAACAAATGGATATGATGAAATCCCCATGTGACAGGTGATTTTCCAAGTCACTGATACTATTTGCTCGGTTGAATAAGATACGATGATGATGCTGTATGTGGTGATACGTGCACAAAGAATCCTAAATTTGGAACGCTTACTCGGATGAGACACCGATTTGTTGAAATGGGCATGCAAGCAGTGTTCTTAATTTGACAGTATACGGGGCTGATAAATCTATCGGCTGAATCAGAATACTTGCTCATAATAAAATCAAACCAAAACGGTATTTGAAATGCCACTGCAACGGGAAGGAAGTTAAGGAGATTTGGAAACGAGAATACATGGGTTTGCACAATGTATCCATGGTCATTTCGCTGCATCTGTACACGTGCATACTGCAGTCAAAGTCTTTTATATCGTCAGTGAGATAACTGACGTGAAATGAAGACATGAATGAATAATCAAAACGCACAACTCCACATAGTAACACAAAGAATGGGAGAGGTTGGGCGCGGGGGGTAATCACCAAGGCAAAGCGAATGTGATTAACGATTCACGTTATTTGCATAGATCGGGTTTTAGGGTACGAATGACTAGAGCCGCGGCAAATTTCAGTAACTTTGTGTTTGTTGTGTTGTAAATTACCTGAAATACGTGAGCTGAAGTGACACAATAGTTTTGTCCGCATAAGTGCTGTGTTATCGAAGATCTTTGTCTTTTCTGCTCATTCGATGACGTAACCGTTTTGAAATTGTCATTCATCGTTTTCCTAAGCCACACCGGGACATGTTCGGCCACTCGGTGACGTAACTGCCTCTCTGTCCTGCCCATGTAGATGGCTGAGCATCCACACTTGAATTGGCAAATGCAGTTCGATTTGACGGAGGGGGCAATGGTTCTTTCACCGATGTTGTTGGTATCTGAGTGGTAGTGAAGACGATGACTATAGATCAACTGCGTAGTAGACACGCTTGACGGCAGAGTTCAGGCGCTTGCTGACTCATTACATCAAGTCATCGCCGTTATATGGTAACTTCAAAAAAGCTTTCATTTTGGGAGCAGTTATTGGTTTTTCTACTTTTGGTGCTGTTTCGCAATGTTTGGCGATGAATGTAAATGTATATCCACTTGCGTACAGAACTTCTTTTAACAATTGAATTCCGTCGTTTATAGAGTCCTCTGAGCATATTTCACGCGCTCGATGAAATAGTGTGCGAACGAGACTAATTTTTTACGCACGGGGACGAAACTCGTGAAATGCAAATATTGCCCAGACCACGTGTTCTTCCGGAAGACAGAAGTTTTAATTGATCCATCTGGTCGACGATTAATATTTATATCCAGAAACTTGATGGGGTCGTGACAAGTTAACTTGATGTTGGGGTAAATGGTTTTGAATCGATTAAATAGGTTTTCCCCGTCTTCCTTCATATGGCTTATAACGAAGACGTCATCAACATAACGACAGGATAGATCTAGTTTTGAAATATCTTCTTCAATTCTTCCTTCTAGGCGACCAAGGAAAATATCCACAAGAACCGGTCCCAGTGGACTATCCAGCGCGATCCCATCTATCTGACGATATCCTTATCGGAGGAACAAAAATTTAATATCTACAACACAACAAACACAAAGTTACTGAAATTTGCCGCGGCTCTAGTCATTCGTACCCTAAAACCCGATCTATGCAAATAACGTGAATCGTTAATCACATTCGCTTTGCCTTGGTGATTACCCCCCGCGCCCAACCTCTCCCATTCTTTGTGTTACTATGTGGAGTTGTGCGTTTTGATTATTCATTCATGTCTTCATTTCACGTCAGTTATCTCACTGACGATATAAAAGACTTTGACTGCAGTATGCACGTGTACAGATGCAGCGAAATGACCATGGATACATTGTGCAAACCCATGTTTCTGACTTCTTTATTCAAACTCGTGACGGGAAAACATTGCTTTGAACAAGAATACAGTCTTTCTTATTTAGATCAGGCTAAAATACAAGAGGGGAATAGTACAATCAGTGTGATTTAATGCAGACAGTCATCAGCAAGACAAATAGAGCACAAGGTTTTTAAATCGAATCTTCTGGACCGTAGTTGTACGGCTTGCCGTGGACTGTTTGAACTGAATGCCCCTAGATGTAACCTATTGTTAGAAAATTAAAACCTTCCAATTGTGTGTTTGTATTGTTGAACTTCCTGAACCGCTTGCGAAGAAACAGGGCGAAATAGGTTTCACCGTTCTGGAGGAAAAAAATAAAACATTGCAACCTTTTCAACAAAGTTATATGACATGTCATCTGCATTTACCAAATAACCCGAAATTCATTCAGAAGATCATATTTGTGATTTGGCAATATATATTAACATGAGCATAAGGATTCTATGGAACTATTCTAAAAAATTAATTCTCAAACACACTACTTACATGCATCTGTTGCTGAATATCCACCTTTCGGGGTGTATAAAGCCATTCCTTGACTTGACTTGACTTGTATGCAGTTGTCGTTTTTACACTTCTACTAGCAAGTGTTTTTTTCTGATCGAACTGTGAAATTCCATACCTCGTCATACACTATACAGATACCTGGGTAATATGTTGATTATATTTAGTTCCCAAATGGATACCACCAATCATTTCGCTTATGAATAGGGAAGATAGCGATGAATAACTTTTGTAGACGTTCAATTTAGAAAGCGAGACGATAGTATCTCCCACCGAAGAGCTTTCCGCAAAAGCACATAAGTCAGCCCACACAACTCTTTGTTGTAGGTTTTTCTCCCTGGGGATTTTACCGATTGGTATTGATGAGGCCGAGTTATTCAGAATGACAAGCCAGTCGCGATTTGCCTCCATTAAGTGGTGACATGATTATCAAATAACTATAAATCAGTACATACAACTCAATTCAACATGAAACAAATCCTGATTTCGAATATTCCTCCACAAGAGATCGCATATTATCCTTCAAAGATGATTTATCGAGTGGAACTTCTCAGGAGGCTGTCTGTCAGAAACAATTGATATAAACCTAATTGTAACACCCCAGAGTTCTCACCGTTAACCAGCCTTTAAGTTCCCAGCGTGTGAAAGATACATGGAACGTAGGAAAATGTAATTAAATGTCCATCTTACAGAGAGCATTATCCTGCAATCTTCTACGAAGTCACAGTCAAATTCAACTACAGCACTGTTCGCTTTCAACTCGTAAAAATGGTAGCCGTACTGGGAGCAACCAAACCGTCTTTGATATAATTTACACCATGCCTAGGAGATATTGAACAAAAGAGAATTAAAAGACCATTGTAATCCCAGCTGAAGCGACATGAATCGATATTCTCAGTCCAGATCTATACAACAAAAGAGACTTGATCAAACAAATACTGTTGTCGCCAGGATACAAACGTGGATGATTGTACATAAAGCAAAGTCATTTTTCTTCCTTCTTTCATCTTACACAATATTGCCTCGCTTCTTACTTCGAAACCGGTCTTTCTCCGGTCTTTACAGTCTTCCGATCTTTCTACACCTAATGTGTGTACTGATATTTCAGTAGCTTTTGACCTTCAAACACTACGGGGATTCTTCTATCGTTGACTGCAACCAGGTTGCGTACACTCACGGGCTGTGATTACTCATGTTTATCGCTTCAGTATAAACTGCGCGGTATACAGCTCATCTTATGCAACATGTTACAGCTCCACGCGATGATTTGCAAACAAATTTTATTCGAGAGCACCTAATTCTACAAATATGTTTGGAGTAGATTGCTATTTGAAAATTTGCAACAGTTTGTTTTCAGTCAAAATCAAGTGAATTTGACTGATAATCATCTATGAATACACCTTCAGAGTTCTACAGCGTTATCCTTTTCACCATTATCGGATCGTTTCCTACACAACCATCCGCGTTACTGTTTTCACGTTTTGCATGAACTCTTATCTTGGTGGCCAAGGTAATGATTGTGCGCTGACACTTCAGTCTATTCTAATCAAACACACCTAGTTAATTCATAGAACATTCTCAAACCCAATCAGTGCAAAGACACTAACTCCTTCGGAAGATCAATGAGGAATAGTATAACAGGACGTTCAGAAGTCATTTGACCCGTCCGAGGGAGAATTTTGCTGGTTGGAAAGCCGCGCTTCGCAAATCAAACATCACCATTGGAGTCCCGGTCAATCTTTGTTGTCATGTCCGATCTCCCTTTGGAAATATGGTCGAACTTACTAATTTCGTCAAACTGTGGAAAAAGTCTCAGTTTGGTATAATCTTCTTGCAAGATGGCTGGCGTCTTACCGTCATGCATGATGAAATGGTACATCTGGATACTTCCCTTACCTACCGCGTCAATGGTTCACTTTCTAACCTGATTGCTCTCTTCGAGTATATCCAGACCTTAGTCAGTGGTTCTCTTATTTATCCACCGTTCCCGGTAACAAACATGACAAGACACACACTGAGGTTTACGTGCGTTTTATTCTTCCGTATTCGGTTCAATTTCTTACGTACTCAAAACTTGTGGTTTGTGCTCAGCGCAATATGTTAATCCTAACTAACCATTATTGCTATGGTATATCATTGATTTTACGTCATTGTTTTTCCTTTATTTGTAATTTTGTTTGATACATTGTGGTTATGTGGTTGCTCTTTGGGGTGCATAAAGCAAGTCACTGACTTGACTTGAACTAACTCCACAGGTGTACTGAGCACTTACTGAATAAGTGAACTATTCGCAGCATAAAAGTATACGCTCGGAAATCTCTCCCTCCCCTGATCAATGTTTGTTGATGCTTTATAGCCCAAATTGACCCATATACACAAAACGATGGAGGCAAGATTCGTATTTCTTGCGCATATGGCAGGAGGATTCAGCTGAATTGATTATTAATACGTGTTACATGACATGCATTCAACTACAACTACAGTACACGAGGTCTTAACGATGCAAAGATCGGTGAACAGGAGAAATGGAGGACTTGAGGTGTAAAGAGCTTCTCACTAAAAACCCTATGACCTATGAATGGACGGTCTACGTAATAATTAGAACTATCACACTTCCCTACTTATATTGCGGTATGCAATACGCACACATTTATAGATCCCAGGGAAGCTATTTTTTCAGGTAGCTATCAACTGCTCTGCTTATCTTCCTTTAGGAAAATTCTGGAAAACAGTTGTTACTCGCTACGTATTATTATCAATCGTACTCACTCACCGCGATCAAAATAAGCTGAATTCTAGCCAAGCCATTCACCAGTGTACATTCTAGTCCACTTTGACACCTCATCGGTTAGCAATTACCCGTTTTTTTTTCGAGGCGGAGGGTAGAGAGAAGGAGAGAAATATTCCTTTCGAAATCTGATAAAATTTGACACCTAGATGAAGTGCAGTCGTTACTACAATCCTCTATGTAGTCATTTGGATCTAAACGACAGATGGATTGGACTTACACAAATGGCCACAGCAACAGCACATCCCATAGCCTCGCCGTAGCTCGGGGACAGCATTTCAATCGATGTAAGACTAGTCCACTTTTGTCTTTGAACGTGGTTGAACCATGAAATATATTTAGAGATAGTCAGGGGTGGTGCAAAACGTGAGAACTCTAAAAAATGTGAATCAGCAGGAAACTATCCAATTAGTCATATTACGCAAGAGACTCACAATTATCTATCCTGGTTTAGAGAAGTAGCATCAAAGAGTTTCAGGAAATAACGATAGAGTCACTGCACCGACCAGGTTGTGTCATTAGTAGCGCGAATACATCGATCAAACTGAATGTTCTGTGGATTTCACCTCCACGCGAAACTCTCAGTTCATCCAGTGGACCATACACTCGGAAGCACTAGTTTCGAGTTTCTTTCTGAATAAAGCTCATCAGTAGTGCATATCAAATCATTATTAACTATCCCCACACCACTAATCACAAGTAACTGGGTTAAATGGGAACTATCAATCCGGCATAGTAGGTTTATGGCAAGTTAGTCCGCAACCTTCATGGAAGACTTCATTTGATGAAAGGTTTTTGATTGGAGTTAAGAGATAATCAACTGTGTCTCTCTTCGTTGCTATCGTGTCAAAACTGATTGGCCATCAGTGAAGACGACACATGATAAAATATAAACTGGCAATTCTGTTCACCCCTGGAATGAGCCATTTGACACAGTAGAAGGACACACACCTTCCATGCGGCGGGCCTGGGGTTCAAAGACCGAACCGGACGGTGGATATGCACTAATGATCAGCTCTAATAAGAGAAAAAATCGAACCCAGTGCTTCCCAGAGTATGGTTGATTGGATGAAATGAGAATTAGGTGTGAAGACGAAACCTAAAGGATAGCCACATCAAAATCAATTATCACAGACCAGTGCTTACAAATAAGTTAAATTGAGGTTGGCGGTGGTCGAGTGCGAAGGTGGTCTAAATAACCGCCTGAAGCGCCTCAGTCCGAACCCCGCTACCACCAACCGTCTTTCTATTATCCGTTTTTCCTCAGGCAGCCTTTGTAAAGGTTCGAATCTCTTTCTGAAAGTTTATTCTACATTTCCATAAACAATGAACAAAAATGTGAATTAAAAACAATTAAAACCGCTGGATGTCTAAGATGGAACGCAAGCACACTACCCATTTGACCATTAGGTAGCTGATCAGATCGCTTTTCTGTTGCTTTTGCATGATATAACACTGCAATCTTTAAGAGCTTAATGTAGACATCAGGCCTGGCACATGTTGCCGATTATTCCGTCATGAATGAAATGTCCAGTGCACAAAATCAATCCGTCTTCAGTTGAATTCAAGTGACCAAGTTCTCGTGTTGAATTGAAGGCTATTAGACAAAAGCATTATAGTTCTGTATGCCACTTGAGTTAACCATCACATGGTAGTTTGAGAATCTAAAAACTCAACAAGACAGACATTCAGTTAAGAGCTGGAAAGCATGATTCAGTTGTTTAATTTTATCCAGTATTTTAAACAGCGTGACACTCTCCAACACAATAAGCGGTCTGTGATAACTGGTGCACAGACTAATTGAGACAACCTGATCACCTACGCGTCGTGGTTAAGTGAGCAGTAAGCTCTGCGTGTGTCCTCTCATGTCTGATCCTTAGTAAGAGATAAATAGATTTGAGCTGCGTATGATGCCCGTGAGGCAAGAATATCTCTGATCATACCAAGTAAACTCCTTCAGCTTAGTCTTTCCGTTCTTAATTTCTGACCAGCTGAATTCGACACTATTTATACATATGTTTCGAAAAGACAGCCAAAAACAACATTGTAGACTGAGTTTTGTTTCAAGTATAAACGCAGACGTTTGCTTGATTTTTAAAGCGTAGGTTTTGAAAGTTAATATATGGTTATTGATCGATGGGAATGAAATTCCCCAAATGATGTATTTTGAAAATTGGGATACCAGATTTTTTCATCAATACTGTCCCCTTACAATTGTCTGACCTGCATTATATCAGGCGGTGATAGTTAAAGAATGTTAAACAATAAAAATGCAGTCTTCATTCATCATTTTATTCATGATTTCTTCTGCTGTTTAATTTTTACTTTATGCTTATTTAACTGATTTCATTATTGTTTTCAGCTGTAATGCACCAGCTCACGCAATACTTAGACCTTACAATGCCCGGTTGACAATACTGAAACAGAAAGCCATCACCTCTGTTCCTCTTCCAGTGTACGCGTATGAGATTCAACAGACCGTGGGCCAAAGCCGAATAACACGTTCTGGACTAAATGCTCCCTGTTGATTGCCAATCGATTTATGGAAATTGCATTTTTAAGATAATTTATAAAGCGAAATTACTCTGGTTTGGCTTTTCAAAAATTTCTCTGAAGTCGAACCACCCAGATTGATCATGTTTGTGAAGATTATGTCGCTAATAAATCCAGTCGAGGAAACCTAAACAGACTCTAATTATGACTCTGCTAAGCGTATAAATCGTGGAAAACATAATCCCACAAAATGTTGCTATTCCAATGCTGTTGTTAATCTACATTTCGTAGTTCATTACGTAGGCCACTTGTGACGCACCTGTGTTTGATGTTATTGAGTCGGACATTACTAGACATTGTTTGCATGGCACGCCCTAAGTGATCAGACACCGTGGTTGAGATCATGGACTTGACATTTATGGAAACTAGAGGATGGCATGCGGTTGAAGGCCGTGTGTACTCAAACCCAAGACTACAAGTTGTTGGTTACCAGCACACACATGATTTTCGGATTGCAGTGGTCATTCCGACTGCTACAGCATGCCCCAAAGTTAAAACCCTAGAAGTTCACATTAGTACCATAGACAATAAAACGTTCTATTGAACATCGAGTTACGTAAAATGGAAATTATATCGACTGACTTTCTGAATGCAATGATAGGACACTCGGCAACAATAAGATGCTTTATTTTGGCGGTACCGATAGCATAATGTAGTACTAACCAGTTGTTGTTTCACCTACGAGCCCGAAAGTCTTGTCCTTTAGACCCAGTCACCCAGTAACCTGCATAATGAGTAATGTGTGCTTAGCTAGTAAAACTTATTTCTCAATAGTATACGACCGGTTTCCCAAGTTTTTGTTTCTTAATTGTTTGTTATAGAACAGTCATAAATCAGTATCTATGTCAAGTGTTTGAGGTCAACATGGACGTACTCTGTGACAGAAGCTTGGGCTCGACACCGTGATTCACATAAACGCTGAAAAAATGTATGGTTTCTTAAGAAGAAAATTTCCTAAAAATGCTTTTGATTTATATTTCCATAGATTAGCATCAAAGTAAGCAATTTCTTCAAAGGTCACATGAAAATCGTTGAGTGAACTCGGTGCATGGTTCAAAGCTGAAGGTATTCCATAGCAACCAAATCAATTGAAAGTAGGCAGATTTACGTAAAATTGCGACCCGTTATTTTATAACAAATCTAAATAAAATGTTTATTACTCCCCGTCTTTTGTCAAAGCAAATAGGATCCCTTTTATGCCGTCCATTCCGACAATCTAATCTGCACCACCTTCTCATCCCCGAAAATAACAAGCCACTCAACAACAACGACAAAAAAAGTAAAATTCGGCGCGTCTGTCCTGCATAATTCATCTAACCTTATTCTTATTCCGTTCAGTCTGAATCCGGGACTAATATGGGTCGGTAGGTTTTAAGCTATACATACATCCTCAAGTACCAACCCACCCCATCACACGCGTCGACTGCACAGGGGTAGTATCTCAATGACCGATTGTCATTATTTGGGGAACAACAATGTTGCCCTCATATTCTTTTGGCCGTTTCATACAAAGGTTTATAGAATCAAAGACCTGGCAAATCTTCCTACGATAAAAAAAGTTTCCGAGACTGCACAAGCCCGCTTGTTTCTAAATTCACCACCCACGAATAGGTGCACAGTTTGTTCCGTTTAGTTCGGAGATGGTGAACCAATGTAAACCCGATTGATTATTACTTATCCGGTAGGCAGAAACTGTTCGGAACGGAATTTCTCACAAGCCAGCTACGATTAGTCATTTTCTCAATCACTCGTGACCATATCCTCCCATTTTCCTGCGCTGTTTCTAACTGCGGTTGAGGGGAAAATGGCTCATTGTGAAAACAAAGCAACGGTGGAAGAACGATTAGTCGGAAATCAAAGAAACATTAAGGCATGGGAGTAGGGTGGTGGTGGCCAAGTGGTTAGCTTACTAACTTGTGATCCGGGTTTGAACCGCTCCACCGCCGCTTGTCTTCCCTTTTTCTGTATTTTTCCCAGACGGCCTTTGTATGGCTCCGCCCCCCCTCTATTCTGAACGTTGACAGTACATTTGTATAATCAATAAATTAAAAAGGAAGTAAAAAGATAGACAGAGAAAGGATAGTTCATCAGTGGATTCTGACTTTGGTAAATGCTTGGGGAATTTCCAATCATCGGACATTCTTCCTGCCTACTCGTCTCAAAATGTTTGTAACGTGGAACCACTCTCATACTATGATGTGTTAAAACTTTTAAAAAGTTGCAAGTC
>UZAN01039783.1:41356-53921 GCA_900618425.1 Echinostoma caproni | reverse complement strand
AAACAGATATATTCTATATTGTAGGAATCATCGTTTTCATCCCTCACAACGAGGTTTTGCTACGGAAAACCTGATATACTCAGGCATGCGCGAGAGAGACAGTGTGTGTGTGTGTGTGTGTGTGTGTGACCAAGGTTACCGTGCTCATGGGACCGTTTATACCCGGACTATGATAAAGTTTTCCTGTTGCTGGTGATGGTGCGGGTGATGGTGCGGCTGGCCTGATGATACTTCGTTTGATAGCAATTTGACTCACCGAAGCCGACAGTTTCAGTTCAATGTGACACGGTAGTTCTACTCGTGTCCCGTTGACAGCATCGTATGTTTCCAGCTGATTGGAAAACAGACGTCCGACAGTTTTTACCGGCATACGTGTTCCCGATTCTACAACAACGACAGCAGGGAAACCGAGGGGGAGGAAAAGATGAATGGATGGATGGATGGATGGATGGATGTATGAACCGGATCCAATAGCTTATGATAGACACATTCACACCGGTGAACACAGACGAAATGAGCACGTGTAGAACACCTTGTGAACGAAAACAGGACATGTTAATTGTGGGTTTGCCAAAATGCTAACTTGCTTCCCAGTCAAGGGGAATGGAACTTAAAGAGTAGTAGCAGATGATCACAAGCTGAGTTGAGGTTGGTGTGGCTATACAGAGATTAGTAATCATCTGAGAGTGAAAGAGTGTGAGAATTGACGAGGAGCAGGACGAAGAAGAACAAATAAATCACACTTGGATTTACTGGAAAATATGTGCGACACATTCTTCAAGAGCTTCACTTTACACTCAATCGGATTTCTATCATCCCATCATAATGAATCGGAATCCACAGCCCAGTCGGGCATGTTATTCCATCGAGCACATTGATTCCGCGTATCTTAACAATGATAGACATCTTTCAGTGCACCCTAGTTGGTGATGACTTCTACTGTGACCCAATCAGGTGTTTCTAACCCCCATTTCTTTATGTCCTTGTGATCGACGTGAGCATATGGTCCCCGTCCATCGGTATATCATATAGCCGTAAACTATAGCATTCTAGTTACTCTCGAATCATCATCAATGGTTATTCGTTGCACTGTGAAAGTGAAGTCATGGTATGACCAGCGTAAGCGATTTTGTGCGGTTTAGAGGGAGGGAACAATCCAAGCACAGAGCAATTTTTTGTCACACTTCATTCATGCTCTTCCAGTCCGATTTCATTTCGTGACTGGTCTGTGGAAATAGCTCAATAAATTAAGCCGTTTTGTAATGCTATCGCTGAGATATGCGCAAATAAGAATACTTATTTATTCTTGTGGGATTTCTATACTATTCTGAAATGCACCCTGAACTAAAAAAAGATTATCGGGTTATCAATCCGATGGAGGGAATGAGCAGATCATGTGATCTACAGGTATTGACCAAACTCGTGCAACATCTTAGTTTTCATTACATTTGTTCCTCTCAATTCTTTATTCTTCCAGCCTCATTCACGGGATTGAATATGATATTGCCCCACATCAGATGCAACATAGCTGATATCATATCCACTTGTGTCACTATTAGCCACATGCCATTAAAATGTACAATTTCGCGCTTTCAACGATTTTTGCAAATACATCAGTTGTAAGATAACAAAGTCACAGTGGAAAACGTAACTGTAATTTATTTATTAAAATGACCCATAGACTTTATACAGGTATTGCACTTTCATCTCGTCCATGTTTCATTTGCTCCTCCTCTCCAAGCTAATTTAGTTTGCATTTTTCTGAATATTGGTAGGAGAATTCAATCACCTAAATTATCGAAACACCGGGCGTGAGGTGGGGAGGAGTGTTGATTGACTGACAAATTATCACTGCTGCCTGACAGAATTTATTTTCTGTTCTCGTCGATTATGGTCACTGATGGCCCTTCCACCCTTTTACGATATGGAATAAGAATTTAGGTACTTGACATGTGATGTATCAGTATGATTTCAAATTGTAATATAAAAAATGTACCACACTCCACTAGTTGGAAAGTTACGTAACCTCGTCACGGATATAGCCGTCTTGGCTTCTATACCATTCTTGTTCGCTACCAAGCAAATTACTACTACTACTACTACTACTACTACTACTACTACTACTACTAATAATAATAATAATAATAAATATGCTTCTATCTAGGCGAGCACTCAGAACTAGGTTGTCACTAACTGACTGATGGAGTGACTGTTTCACTGACTGAATAGGTGATACAAGCAAGTAAATAGATTTTTACAATTTTATCAGATGTTTGTAAATCACTACAGAACCTCCGAAAATGAGAATCTCAAATATTTATGAATTGCGAAACAAATGAGCCTTCACTAGTTGATTTGAATAACTAAAATAACACTGGAAATGGTCTGAGCCGTTCTATTACTAGTGGTAAATGAATATTAATCTGTTTGGGGAAGTTTCTTGATTGCTATTTAGATAGATATCCTAAACTTCGTAAACCGGACGTTGCACGACGAGGAAGCTATTACAAAACAGTAAAATTAGTCAAATCTAGTATGGCGTAAAGGTCAAACTTGTGACTTTTGATGTTCCATGCTAGTTTATTACAATCCTGTCTTGGCAAAATCGTAATCTCGTTACGTTGGAAGGATGTTACTGAACAAAGAATGGCTGGTATTTGTAGCATTAGATCTGTGATGGAATGTTAAGGTTAGCCACAAAGTGGAAGAGAACTGAAAGCACTTCTTCAATGTGCTTCTTGTATTTACTTGGGAGTGCCGTTTACCATCAAATTATATGAGAACATGCACCACAGAATTATCCAAGCGTACACGACGGATGCAGTTTGAAGACTGGTCTGTTAGTTGGAACAAGCTGTCTATGTAAATGCTGGTGTGCGTTAATAATTGAAGACCTGGGTGATGTTGAATACCATTTCATCCAACAAGAGGACAATGAATGTCAAGTAACGGATAAGATGGTGGGGAGATAAAAAGAACTGATGTTCACTGATCTGGCCGACATGAGAGGTATAAAAAAGTTTATTTAACACCTGTGTTTCAACTCATACAAAAAATGGTTCAATACTTAGGTCATTTTCAACAGAAATGACCGTACTTGCGTCGGTCGATCCAAACAGATCCCAGTTATTGGTTCTCAAACTCACACCTATAGACCATAGACCAACCATAGATTGCATTCAACTGATAAATTTAACTCACGGGTCGCTTAAGGTATGTTGAGAATCATACTCTAAAATAGCCATCCGAAATATTATCAGATATCAATTTGCGCTTATGTTCTTTTATTTTAGGCACTCGCCTTTTTGTTCATTCATTGTTTCGGCTTCGATAAACCGTTCCTTTTGCTCTCCCGCCCCCACCCCTCCCGAGTTAATTCATCGACAATCTCTATCCCATTCAGCATTTTATAACAAATCTGGTTTGGTCCAGTTTTGACATTAATTGAATATGTTGAATGGATAAATAGTTTTTCACACGATTTCTCTGCCTTTGAGAATAATGTTAGAAGTACCGTTCAAGGGTAAACTTCAAACGATTACGGACAGCAGTTTTCGGTCAGCTCACATTTATAACGTCGTCAGAAGCGCCCCGGTATATGGCACATGACATTCCAAAAGTCATACTACTTTTCACTGCACAATCGGTACTTCTATATTTTATTTATGTGTGGTTTCTTCATGTTGGTATATTTATTTCTCCCCGGTTACTTTCTCTATCTTTCGTAAAAAATGTGAATAACTATGTCGATTATTGCCCGCGTTTAGTTAGTATTTGTGAATGAACTAATCCCAGTATATTCTGATCATCACATTGCTCACGGTGCTCCGCTTTTGGAACATAATTCTTTCAAAGTTTGCTCACCCGTTTTTTTACACACTAAATTGAAGTGCTCTTGTCCTTGACCCGTCCCAGATTCTGAATTCTGAAGCACACAATCTCATTCAAACTTAACCATATATTTCTCTATTATTTGTTGAGCACACATACTAGACAACCGAAACTTAACTCCGTCCTAATCTTGTATAAAAGAAATTTGTGATCTGTGTGCATTAAAAACCTTCTTTTGCGTAATGTAATCAATAGGATGGTTGGTTTTGGACGTCTTTTCGACTAAAGTATAGGTTTGCGTGCTAGTACTTGGTATACACTAACACAATAAGATCCAAAGTTGTTCATCGATGAAATAGTGATCAGAGATTATTATACAAGGCAAATGGAGAACTCAGGAGAAACCAAATCTGGGTCACTCACTCATTTTGCCTACTCGAATAGTAGACTACTGCACATTGTTTATAATGTACGTTTATACAGATTACTGAACTACTGATCTCTTGGCTGTAGCACCAAGCCATGATGTCATCCNAGTGTATTCATGGTGAACAGTCGCCTGTTCTGGAGCTGATTTTTAAAAGATGGCAAGCTACCGAATTAGCACTGCCATCAAACGGATTTTTGCTTTCTGTGATAAATGGCCAATCAACGAGAATCAACGCAACTGGGTTTTGTGCACTTTAAACTTATCTGTAGCACCAATTGCACAACTGACTAATTCACTTGAGAAGAAATTACTCCTAAGTAGTCTATCTCATGCTCTGGAAAAGCTCATTGTTTGACTGACATTTACGACAATACAACTTATCTTTGCGAACACATAGCTTGCCGAAACTGTACTTGCAAGTAGTACGAGATATGACAGTAATGGAGGCTTCGATTCGCTTATAAGATAGATCTGTCATGTAAAAATGGAGCGTGAGCTGGAACGCTAAGAACCACAGAAACAGCTATTTTGATCTAGTTGGGTCTCATCATCCACCCAACTGGGGATTGAACTGAGGAGCTCATGGGTAGGCCGCAGCATACTACCCACCCAACAACCGTTAAGATGATATCAGACCGTTAATTGTTTTCTTTATACGGAACCTAATAAAAGTTGCTTATCACTCTGATAAAGGAAGATGAAATTAAGCTGGGAACATGATCAGTGTTCTGTATTTAGATTGTAGTTATACTGATTGCGAAAACTAGCAGATTTCAGTTCTGTGCAAAGTGGACCCGGTGAGAAAGTTATCCAGCGAAGGCGATACAGTTGAGGAACCAAGTTTATCCGCGCAAGCTAGTTGTTCGGAACGATTCGTCAGTGTTATACAGGAATAGGGTAAAAACAATAAATGGAGGGTTGGTGTTAGACAGGTAAAGAAACAGCTTTTTTCTATCAAGCGTGAGAAATTCGTAAAGCTGTAGAAGGGTTTATTCGACGCAATTAAAATAACATTTTACACAACATATTACAGCGTTTTTTCAAATTTAGGTTGAAAGGGCTGAATATCCAACTGTTCCACCTCATTGTGTAGACATTTTAGTAATCGACTCTCGCCATAAAGTGAATAGATTGAGATATCAGGAGCTTTTCCAAAAAGGCGCAATAAAATGCTTCTAGAGACTCAATTGTTGACAGTATTTTTTATGCTCAAGTCTGTATTTGTTGAATTTCATAGCTTCTCGATAACTGATAAGTTCAACTGATTCGGTGGCGCCGAACAGAGACCGTGATTTTAGACAAAACTGCGATCTTGGGGCTCAATCCAAGCCAGTCGGACAATGGAAGCGCGGGGGCAGGGGGGGGAAATACTTTAATGTCTGTCACCAGACAAAACTGCTTCTTTTTCTTGGACGGGTGGGGAGGAAGAAAGTAAGACCGACGGCAGGAAATGATGATGAAGGGCGACTGATGGGTAATCGTCCAATTTTGGTATACCATAAAATATTCCGATTTTTTCTATCTCCCGAGCTGTAGGGATAGTCTTAATTCGTTTAGGCAGCTTAACCCTTTCTTCTTCAGTTCCCTCAGACAACAAGTCTGACGTCCGAACGATAATGAGGATGCAGTGGGGATATTTATTGTCGTCCAAGTTAGATTTATTTGATTAGGTATGTTTTGAGATCGCTATCTTTATCTATTGTTGTGCTTACTCTGAGCGAATTTTACCCTTTCGTTTTGCAAAACGGCCGATTGGATTCAATATAATTTCATCTGACAGAATACTTCTCAAAATGTGTAACAACTGAGGGGCACAGTCAAATTTACTCTTAGTTTGGAGCCTCAAACTTTGGTGGATAAATACAGCTTTCATGAACAAATGTTATTTAATTTATTCAATATCCCTGCTCAAATGCAACCCACAAATCACAGAACCAGTTAAGTCTCTTTGTTCAACCCCATGGATGTGGCTAAAACCAAATTGCCTGCCAGCTTAGATTGCACACTTTGAACCGGCGGGATAACTTATTTTCTGCCCTGAGATTTTTACGATATCATGCACACCTAACATAATCATCAAGAGCCGTTAGAGCACAGGGGATATACGTTTGCCATAATGAGTCGTTTAGATTTTCTGGCGTTTTGTTCCATTGTGGGTCTTGTTAACAGTAAGCAAGTTCAATAATTTACTTAAATAAACTCCCTTTATGCATGAGTTGTTTTCCAACTTCAAGTTGCCGCTAATCGATTAGTTGGCTGATAACGTGCATATAGATTATATCCTTCGTGTTTACAGATGAAGAAGCTAATGATATCTAGTCATATAATAACCGCAACAAGAATCTCTCACTTAACCGATTCATCTGCTAAAAACATTCAACAACGTTTGCTCTCACCTAGATTGGAAACTCCAGAATCCGCTGTCACTCGATTTCAGCTTTTTTCGTCAAACAGTCAGCAGCTCCTAAAGTAGCTGTTTATCTTGTCCAATACGATAATTGCCATTCTGCACTTCGCCTTCACTTGAAAAGATCAATAATTAAACCAGAGTTCTAGAGCAGATTTTAGCAATCATGTCCGACGGAATGCGCAGCGAAAGTTGAAAATTACCAAATAAGTGGCTTTGTTGAGATTTCGGTACTGAAAAATCAATGCGTCCTCGCACCCCACTGGAGCCAAACTGTTCACGTTTCTTGAGACAGCGGATAACTAATCGTTTCTGTTAGTCATTTAACCTTAGTTATGACACAGAAACTTTCAGACAAACCATGGTTACTCAAATGTAATATTACGTATAAATGAATTATGTCTATGTAGAACTCCAGTCCTAGCAACTCATTATGCGCTCAAAGGTTGTGTGCAATCTGAGGAGTAAATCATGATTTAAAAAGTGACGTAACAAACCACGATTAAAAATCAATTTTAAAACAATTTTTGGTATAAAACGTTCAGCAATACAATCTCCTTAATTGACCTGTAAGAGGACAACAAAAGTTGAAGCTTTTATTCACACCAAAAGATTTTCACTAGGGAAGAGCTAACACCAGGTTTATGAAATGCTTGCCTTAAAATTGTGAATTCTGCAAGGATGTAAAAATCTATTTCTCATTTCGTTCTGATTGCCTAAAACAATCGTGAAACACTACTGGAAGATCTGTGAGTCATTCGGCTAACTAATTGTTTCGAAAATCGTTTGGATGAGTAAGATGTAGGTGAATTCGTTGGCAAGTGTTACTTCAGTAATAAGTTGAAATTCGTAAAAGTTTATTAGCCTTGGTGGGATTCGATCAGAGGCATGGACGCCACTAAGATTTTGTACAGCGCACGCTTTCCCTGGTGAGCTACGTGGGCACACCGATAGCACCGATCGTTTCACCTATGTAAACAAATAAAACACTTGATTGCTCACTCCACGTATCGCTGGTCTGCTAAAGAGGATAAGACAATGAGTTACACGGCACTTTTCAATTCATCTTCCATTCGAAACCCATGAGGAATTTTTCGCTAACTTATTTGTTTGCCTAATTAATAACTCACTTATATTTTAGAACCGCATAGCATCCTAACTAACAGTTTTACTGGAATTGCAGTTCTTCTAACTGGAAAAAATATGCCTACTCTCCCACGCTGATCGTTTGCAGTAAGTTCAAGAAATTTCCGAATTGCTTTTGAGAACGATATTTCTTGGGTCTCTTTTAGAACTATTTATTTTTTCTCTCTACATGTTGGAAGCAAATAGGACATTGTGTATCGCTTTTGCAGCTATCTTAAACTGTTCATTCCACGTGCTCCTGGACTCACGTGTATGCGGTCAAGTACGATTAGCTTGAAAAATGCCTTTCTCAATTCTTGAAGATTATATGTTTCAGGTGCTCAATCCCCGAGTCGAGAGGAAACTGCACTCTAATAGTGGCCAGTGATCCATTCGTGTGCTATGTAAAACTTATCATTGCGTACGGGATTGTCAGGTTCATCGGAAGCTCCGTCAGCTGCGCTGGATACCTCTGACCGAGGGGAGGGGGCAGTAGGCAGGAGACTATTTAGCCTTTGACGAGGAAATCAGGGTGAGGCATTGATTACTTAGTCATCACGGAGTGCTATCCTCGTTCAACGTCAGATGGCTACTAGGTAAAAGGAATTCATTAGAGAATTGGGTTATGTCAAACTAACCCGATCTCTTTGTCATTACTGAGACCTCGCTGTCAGGAATACCGAAATATCACTCGATGGTTACATCTTATACCAAATGGATCAACCATCATCACGTCACGGTTGCGGATTTGTTTTTCGTCCCGCTGGGTATCAGTATTTAACGGCTTGAGACATATGGAAGGATTTAGAGAAGCACTGTTGTGCGGACTCAGCTTTGTGCTGCGGGAAACATGACAGTTCGAGTGATCTACCGAATACCGGCGGCGTGCGTCCCAGAGCTGTTGGTTAGCATGAAGAGGATTTCAGCGAGCCACGTGTGAAATGGGGAACTGACACCTGTCCTCAGCACTCGGATTAGTTTTCCAGACAGCTTCATTCATTCATCCATGCTGTCTCGCTATTTTAGCATATCTGTAAACTCACCCGGATAGTTGATGCAAAGGAATCCATCTTTGAGTAGGTGTTCTCTCCAAGACAATAAGATGCTACAATATTGCCTTATTCGCAGCAACTTCATTTGTTGATCACTCCGTTTTGCAAATAAACTAAAGTCGTGAAGTACTGCACATGGGTAGACCACAAAATGGACTAAATGTGTGACATTCATTCCTTTCCGGAGGTGCGTCAAGCTGCAGCGCTCGTGACATGGGATTCTCTTGACCTTGAAGATGTGGGTGAATCCTGGGAGCTAGTTCTTCACGGAATCCATCATCTTGTGTAGGAATTCTCTCTACCACAACGCCACCGAACACACGCCATGGGCAGCAAGGCAAAGCTCGGTGCAGGTATTGCGTAATAGACACGGGGTTTGAGGAGTACCAAGCCATCCGAAATCAGTGTATTACACGTTTAACGCGGTAGTGGAAATACGCTGTCGTTGTGCCACTACCCAAAGTTGGTGAGACAGAAGTGACTCAGGAAACCGCCGACCAGTCAGCCCCACTAGTCTATTTGGTAAAGAAATATTATTAATGGTGGCTACATCATGGATTTTGATAGTATTCTTCCGGTTTCATTACTATCGAGCACCCATTTATCTTATACATTTTTAACCTATGTTCTTCGCATTGCAGGTTAGCGTACAGGTGCTAATCAAACTAGTGCGAAATCACTCTCATGCTGGGAACACATTTCAGTCTCCAATTTCATACTTGTATATTGATGGTTATGGATGAAGTGTATTTATTCCTGATTTTAACTCTCACATCTATGTTCTTAGTTCTCTCCTATCACAGTTTGAATTCGCGTGACCTTGAGTGTTGCGAGAAAATTTGTCCAATAGTTACAGCTGAGATTTCAAAAATATTTTACGCAAAGCAGCACGGGAATTCATTCTTTTCATCAAATGTTTCTGGTTCCATGAGAGTGTTTATTAAATTGAGCACACGTATTCTAAATTGCTCATCTCTTTTCATTCAGTGCATAGTAAATAAGCACATTAATGGAAATATTCTAGCTTAAGTAACTAGATGGATTATTTGGCTATAAACTCTCACCCCTTATCCACAATAGTCCGAGAAATATAAAAGTTCATCTTCGAAAGTTCATCTTGAGGTTTGCGTCTCGATAAGTAGGCGTCTTCTAGTGTCACCATACCCAAACCGCATGAGACGTTCAAAATATTTTGCATACAATTGAAGCCTAGAGGCAACTTAATCGAGAGATGCATAAATCCGATGACTCAGTTGGTGTCTTGTGGAAGTGCCCCGATGTAAACATAAGTCCAATTTGTTACATATTCAACAAACGTTCTCCATTGAAGCATAAACCGAGCGGGAGAAAACCGATCGTATCAAAGCAAGACGATGGTTATATTTGATCGCAACAAAGAACAGTTGCACAAAACCAATCTGGAGGGTAGTCGGGATGATTAGCCGATTGTACTATATGCTTTCGTTTGGAGAATGATGGCGCCATTGAAGTTACAGCCGAAGCTACATGATATGAAGCCGTTATGGAACACCCAAAAAAGCAGAAGACATTGATTTTACCAACAAATTCGAATCGCATCATACGATCATTTGGCAGTGCAATTATCTCACTGGTGGCCAACGAGTAATTCAGCATGCAGCAAAAGCTGATCTACTGAGCTAGTTTTCTAATGAATTTTGTTTTACCCGTTAAAAGAAGTAAATATTTATCCTGACAAACAAGTTAGAAGGAAAGTGAATGTTGAGCACCTTGTTGTTCGTCTCTTGCACAAACCAACATGGACTAAGCAAAATTTATTGCACTGATAAGCGAGGGTTTTGATAACCGTAACTTCCAAGATGCATTCGCGGAAGTCATTTTTCACAATTGAAGGTTGGTATGTCTTCTTGCTTGAGGTTGGTAGTAGAAAACGGTTAGACCTCATCAAAACTTTTTCTTCCACGTTCATGCAGTTTCTGGAGAGGTCAACGTCAATGTCCAATTCATTCAATTACCGCTCACCGTCTGGGATTTTAATTTAATCAAAAACCTTTCCCTATATCAGAAACAGGGATATGTTGGCTGCGCCGACATTGGTCTTCAGTGGTAAGGTTGTACGCTGTAACAGAGGAAACTTGCAAAATTCTGTTTGGCAGTCAACTTGGTAGACTCGATACTGAAGCGACTGTCTCCAAGACTCAAAAACGAAGAAGAGAAAATAAAACAAGGACGAGATGAAAGTAAAATACCTGTAGGAATTCTATAGAGCGTTTTATTAAAGAATTTCTAGTTACGTTTTTATACTTTTACTTTGTTATTTTGCACCTGAAACACCAACAACCATCGTTGAAGACGTGAGTTCGAACGTTTTAACGGCATGTGGCTATAACAAACGTGGGTATTTCATCAGATATTTTGCGTTTGATGTGGGGCAACATCATATCCAGTCTCGTGGACGAGGCTTGACAAATGAAGCACTGAGAGGAATAAATGTGATGAAAATCAGGATATTGCACGAGTTTAGTCAGTAGCTGTATTATAGCCTTCAGCACGCTATTGTTTTTCATAAATTGAGCTTTTGAGAAGATTCCGTTTTAACAGACTATGTGCTAGAGCCAAGGCTAGTGTGCCCTTGTTGTTGAAAGAAAAATATTCCAAATTGCTCTCAATTTTCCCGTGGATTGGGTTGGTGAGAACATTAGATTTCTTATGCATGTTTTATCGGTTCCATGCACTTCCTGCAACTTTGTAATACAGAAAAATAATTTGACGCAATTACTATGGAGGACATCCAACCTCTTGCGGTCCCACTCGCGATCATAATTCATTCTGTTATGATCATCAGGGCATGTGCACCATGGGATTTTATTCTGTTTTGTTTTTTTCTATTTGCTATCCACGCTCATGATTCGAACGTTGCCTAAAACACCAACTCTTCTTACATGCTGATGATGCCGTATTTAGTATGGTTTATAACAAGAATAACTAATTAATAGATGTTAGTTATTTGACAAAGTGAGGAACTCAATACATAATGTAATGGTAGAGTAAATGTTTGATCCACATAATAATCATGATAACGATTTTCGAAAAGTGAAGTGCAACTTGTTTCCCAAAATTCTTAAGCGCTTTGTTTCCACATTGGAGTCGATCAGATCAATGCCAAATGAAGCACATTGAATGAAGATTTTATCGACAATATCTCACAGGTGAAAGATCAGACATAGCCGCTTCGTCGACACATTAAATAATGAAATTCCTTGTCTATTTTAGTCGTTTGAAAAGCCTACAGATATTGATCAAACTACTGCAACATCCTGATTTTCATCACATTTGTTCCTCCCAAAGCTTAGTGTTTCGAGCCTCATTCACGAGATTTAATGTTACTGACCCACATTCGAAACAACATATCAGACATAATAACCACTTGTGTCTCTCTCCTTCTATTAATGGAATGCCATTAAAATGTATGATTTATCGATTTTCATGACGGTTGCTGGTGCATCAGTTGTAAAACAACAAAGCCATACCAAGAAACTTAAACAACTAAATTATTTATTTATCTAAATGACCCACGAAATTCAAACATGTATTGTACAGGTATTGATCGAACTCGTGCAACATGACTCTGAAAAGAGAAATATTTCTCAGCCTCAAATATCATACCCATATATCAATAGCTACTGGTATTAAACATTTATTTCGAACTTCACTTTCCATTGTAGTTTTCTTAGCTCTCCC
>UZAN01039782.1:77867-114023 GCA_900618425.1 Echinostoma caproni | reverse complement strand
GGGGGGGGGGGGCAGGATGCAGATGGAGCGGGGATATTGGCAGTTTCAAACCAAATGCAGTCGACCGTGTGAAATGCTGAGTGTGAGATTCGGCTAACCGTGACATTTTATAGGTCAAACAGGAATGAACTATATGAAAATAACGGGGGTGATAAGTGACCGGAGGAGGAGGGGGACGAAGACGGATGAGAACGAAATAATTGTACTAGGAGATCAAAAACTGTGTGGTACAAAGAAAGGTCAACAACAATTTGTCACCCGGTTTCCCGTCAAATTTAGCAAAGCGTTTTCCTGCGTTTTCTTCGTTTACTTGATTCAAAGGAACTGCCTAAAAACTGGATCCAACAATAGGTCAACAACTTGTGTTACTGTTGGGGCATTTACACCATACTAATCCGTTTTTGTGATAACTGAACAGTAGTGTGCACTACTCTAACCACGATATTAACTTTGCAACAACGAGTGAAACGGATAATTTCTAACTCGACTGTCCCCTTAGAGAGGATGAAGAGCATGAAGTTTCGTGAAGGTTTAGTAGGGAAGAGATCTCCAGCGTCACTCGGCTTTTGTTCGAGGGTCCATCTCTGGTAGTTGCACAATCATGAGCGGACTGCATGGTGTGTGTTGTTGAATGGTAGTTGGCAGCCTCCTAGCAGTTCATTTGCCATTCAACAGATGTGAATGTAGCCCAGGAACACAAAGATATGTGTTCATTGGACACGTTCCCTTTAGACTCATTGGACCAAACAATAGATCTCGTTAGCCTACCAAGGAATGATTGTATTCGAATGCTGTTTGCGATCTCGACGAGGTTTCTAAGCTTTGGTTATCATCTCCGCTTTTGAGCATTTTGCCGGAGTATTGCCGTTGATGAATTTCTCAACCTCATGGAACCACAGATGAGAGCGTTGTAGACAAAAAGGGCGGAGTAGTCTACAAGGTATGCGGCGTTCCTTCTTTCACATGCCCCGTAATATCGCAATTCTGCTTTAATATAGCTGAAGCTTACATTCCAGTTTTAAAAAATATACACGCCCACCGTCCTGAGAACGTATTCGACGGGAAGAAGTGTTTACAAACATCGGGATGCTTCATAGTCCAAGGTTAAGACGAAGTTCATTTGTTACCCTGTCTTTGTTTGTGAATAAACGTACAAGATAGGGTGAATTTAGGTAGGCGTTTGTACGAGATGAAATTTGGCGTAATTAAGACAACGACAAGGACAACGTGTCAGTTCTGTGTACAATAATTGGCAAAGATCTGTGAGAATCCTATCGGCAAATTTGACACAGGAAGTTATATGATACTCAGATTCTCTTCTTTTGCCCAGGATACAGAACAAAGTATCACGGTTCCGGTTGGTCTGTTTTACGAGCGCACATGACAAAGGGGGCTGGGATGTTCCTCATACATTTTCTTTAGTGCAAAGATAAATGAACGATGAATCCTCAGGAAGGGGGAAGTAGCCATTCAAAGGGTTGGTAAGACGGAAACCGCGAAGGTAGAATGCGGGCAGGATTCGAAAACAACCGCTGAGGTGATGTAATCCATGCCACCCAGATAGAAGCGTTTTTCTCACGAATGTCTCAGACAGTGGCACATAAATGTACTGTGTTAGCAATCCTTTGAACAAGAACAATTAAATACATCATGAATGATGATCATTGCATTCGTTTCAGGTGTGCGACGACACTACGTAATGATCGAAACTATGAAAGGTTCCCGCTATTAAAGAATGTCACTTTAAAATGGGGAAATCACACCGATTCGGACTCGAGTATCTGAAGGAAACTCGCTTATTCAGAATCACAGTCCACAGTGGTTTCGGTTGTGGACAGCTTCCCTATATTCCGGTTCAAAACTGAGCTTATTCTATCGGGCCAATGTGATTCTCCAATCCAAGTGTTAGGGCTTAGGTAGTCGAGCCTCGTGAGTAAAAAAGGCCCCCGCGACAATGCTATTCACTCAGTCCGCTCTTTATCATGCAAAGGTGTGTCGATTAAAGGCGGACCTGAAATCGAAAGATTCGTAGACAACACGCATTCTCACCCATCTCACTAACCAATTACATCTCCGAACCTCTGCCTGTTCTTTACCAAAGGCTGCTCGATAAGGCGATAGTTCCACAATCAAAGAAGCACAGGGTGATTTCATCCATTTATAAAGAAGGCTCTCACAATGATCCCGCCAACTATTGCCCTGTTACACTTCTTACGGTACTGCCAAAAGTCATGGGTGCTATAGTGGCAGATCTTCTGATGGATTATCTGGAGAAGAATGATATTTTGTCTGTAACTCAGTACGGATTTCGGCAAAATTTCGTGCACCAGAAATCTCTTGCTTGCAAGGGATGAATGCACAAGATCGGTTGACAGAGATGAGCCATTGTACGTTGTTTATTTGAAATTCTCCAAAGCATTTGATCGAATAAACGACCAAATTATACTGTCAAAACGCAATTACAGAGTAAGAGATTTGGTTCTCGACAGAATCAATGAGTTTCTCCGGCAAAGAACCATGTCAGTTCCTGTTGGTGATCCATTGGCTGGACCTATCGCTACTGTCCAAGGGGTTATGCAGGGATCCGTGCTGGATCCTCGTTTCTTTCTTGCTTTTATAAACCACATGCCCTTGGACCAAATAAATTATTATTGGCGGACGACACTAAAATCTGGAGAACAGTAACATAGTCAGAGGATTATTTGACATTCCCAGAAACGATTAATGGAATCCACTGTTGGTCAATCGCCAATAACACTGAATTCAACGTTTCAAAATCTAAAATTATTTCCACGTCGCACAACACCCGTTTCTCCTATCCTCTGGGGAACTAAATACTATCACATGCCAATGATGAAAAGGATTTGTAAGTTATAATACAGGAGGATGTAGGATGTTCTATGCACTGTGTCAGAACATCAGCTATGGCTCTAAAGCAAGTTGGACTGTTTAAATATGCTTTCGGGCATCTCGAAAAAGCACTGTTCCCACGCTTGCTATCAGCGTTTATTCAGGTACACATAGAATGTCAAGTAAGAAATCCATAGTTGACCCCCAACAATAAGGCTCTTGAACTTCCGCATAGGTTGGCAACAAAAATGGTAAAAGTTCTTTATAACAAGACATTCTGAAAAGCCGCAAATATTGGGGCTTTACTCATCTCAGCACCGTCGACTGCGGGGGGACCTAATCTTAACATTCAATATACTTAACTATACCAACTACCCTTGCCGTTCTGTGTTGACTTTATCTCAAAGTAATAATTTAGGGGTACGTCCATTGAATTTAAGGACCCAGAACAGTCAACTAGATTGCCACTATCGCTCGTTTGCAGTCCGTGTGCGGTGTAAGGAATTCTTTTCTATCCGAGGTTTTGTGCTCCTATAGTGGAACTATTCAAATCGAAACCTGATAAAACATTGAAACACTTAACATTTAAGCATCTGTGAGTGATCAGGAACATTATTTTTTTTATCTGTAAAGATGTTCGAAACGTTCTGTAAAGATCCTATGGAACACAATAAGCGCTAGCTTTATTAAATCGCCGATAATAAAACTTTTTCACTATGTTCCTTGCTAGTGATGCTCGCATCGAGTTAGAAGTAACGTGTGTCAAATGGAACTTTGATAGTTTATAGATCTGTATACTTCACAAAATGAATGTTTCGCACACGCCTCAGTTCAGACTGTGTTAGATAAATCGCGTCACAACAATCTTTGTGAGAAAAGAAAAAAACATGAGTTGCTTGTAATTCTCCTCGAAAACCCCAAGCAAAAACTTCACTATCAATGACAATACATCTGAGATTGAAAATATACACACAGACACTTTATCTTTCTAGGAAATAGAAAACTGGACACATTTTAATCACATATAATAAAATTTGGCTTATTCCTTCAAGAATTGTGCACCTGATCAAGATCGCCAAATGATAATCAAAACCCCCTACACGAAAGCGCATAGTCAATGGTCGTAAAAACTGATATTGAACAATAGTCCAAATATTAACAAATCAGCTGCCCAGTTTACTCATTGAGTCATTATTGAAATGTCGTGTATATGGATACTGTAATGCACGTGATTGCAAAAATCAGTTTTCGTTGTAGAAAGAATTTGATTAATACCAGAAGTATGCATTTGAAATTCGCAATTATTGGAAGCAACATGAGTTTTAAATACACAGATTATTATTTTTTAGTTTTAGACCGGTGTAGCGATGCTTGGTTACGAATAAAATAAACAAAATGATTGATTCTAAATTAGAATTTGTAAAACGTTTCTTGAAAACCGATAGCTATCATGCATTCATCAGCCTCTCCATGTCACTTAGGAATTTACCTGACTTATTCAGTGATCGATGATGCTTGTGGTTTTCTTGGCAGATAATAAGGACTTCAAGTCAGGTGAAGTTAAGCCAAAGAATCTCTTGACACAAGCTTATCTTTTCCATTGTAAATCTTTGGTGATCAATTGTAGTACTATTGCCCTGCTACTCTGATATTTATGGAACCACACACAGAATTCCGCTTTGACTCTCAGGATTCAGATGATATATATATATATATATATATATATCGATTAATTTTCGATTTTCATCCATTCTTATTCGTTTACGGTTTATACTATCCCTATTTTAAGAATAATCAATCTGCATTTTCACTTGGCTAAAAATCTTTTCGTATAATGAAGAAAACTGATTCTTAGTTTTCTGGGCTGCGGATCACTGCTTAACTCACCACCACTGCGATCGGAATTGTTCTCGATCGTGCCCGAAATAGATTCTCAGTGTATGCTCGGAGTATGGTCTGATTGGTTAGTTTGCCACTGTCCCCCACCCCACAAAGGGCTACAAGGTCACTACTGCTGACGGACCACGTACCGAATTTGACCATCCTCCCCCGAAATTCCAGTGAGCATTATCGAATTGATCCGCTCTTCGCCCAATAGCAGTGTGCAATGGGTCGATTGATAGTTTTGATGGCAGTGGTCGGGGCCGTACGGGGAGGGAGGGAGGGAAGGTAGGGCCCGCAGATGAATACCACGTCACGTCCAGTCTATAGTATCAGTTGGACTGAACCGTATACCCAGCGGACCTAGCTTTATGCAACTACGTTATGCTTTTTACATCGACATGTTGCAAAGATTACGAAATGCACCATCAGGAAGTAAATACACAGGAAGTACATACCAGAGTGAATAGTTCACTGGATCAACTTTTAAACGCTGATTCAAATTTTGATCAAGATAGTGGGTATGCATCATTTTGGTAAGTGCAACTCCTTGGAATTAATCATATGAACTGGTTTTCCAATGTTAACTCAATTGATAATGTGCAGATTGATGAAGTGGTTTTATGTCAAGTTGGTTGGTCAAGTGGTTATCATGTGCCAGATTGTCATGGTTTTTTATGCGGGGTATATTGTGTGCTTAACAGGTAAGGTAAAACAAATTGTCTTTCGAATCATAGATAACTTAGAAAAAAGGTAAAAATGGTATTTTACTACGAATACTCTTCTGGGTTGATGAAAGAGTAATCTTTGAATGTGTGAGTATCTAGACTAAATGAACATCAAATTCCTCAAGGATAGCCACGGGTTCTGCACAAGCGAAACTTCTCCACAGTTGTATATGCATTTCGGCGAGAAAGATCAATTGAATATATGCTTGGCAGTAGGCTGATTACAGAAAATAACGTTGAACGCCTGAAGCGGTGACTTCTTAAGACGGATGTTTAGCAGACAAATTGCAGATACTTCGCTTTTAGTTCCCGATCGAGCTTTCTAGATTTTTATAACATTTTGTGTGATAAACAACAGACGAGGCGAACGCCATATTCACGAGGATGTGCTGTTCAGTGGTGGAAACCAGTAACCTGAGCCCCGGAATTTGGAGTGGTGAACCACATAAGGCCCCGTTGGGTTCGGCGTGGTATTGAACTGGACGACAGCAGAGCTGCCTACTACAGGGAGACTCCCCAAATTGTAACACTAGCATAGAGCCTTTGAATTGCAACACGACTGCAGTCCAATGACCAAGCACCACCTGCAGGTGAGCAACATTTAATTGCCCATCCGGTGGTGAAACCCAAAGCACATGTGTTCAGAGTGTTCTTGAATTTTTATGTCGTGTCACGTTGAACTTTAAAAAGTATATTTATCACGAATATCTTTCCTCTGAGGATTGGGGAGGCTCTTAGGACCACCACAACACTATGAACTATTGGTAGCTTAATTCATTACCCAACCAAGTCATGACGTCGTAGAGGTTATGTACGAAGCTTTTCTACGCTGATTTCACTTCTTTTCACTCTTAGTACTCTTGAAATCTCAAGTTATGCTTATTACAGCAGGCAAAATAGTTCACAGTTCTCATCATCAGTCTGCTTTCATCGTTGACATGGCAAGGTTAAATCGACGTAAACATCCTCCTTTGGACGCATCATAGGTTTCGGTGTTTGATTTTTCTGGCCTTGGTAGCGGTTTTGTAAATCACCCGGAACTACTGCCCTCGATCGACCTGGTTGACAGGACGGGAATGTTTCGACCTCGAACACATTCCACTCAAACCTCAACTAGGATGTAGGGCTCATGGTAAAAACATTCAAACTCATTCACAGTTTCAATAGTCGTTATGAGACTGTCTAGTGGATCATATGAACCATCATCCATAGGTTCTATGGCCGATGTGTTGTTTTGACAATCCCCCGGGTATACATCCAGGAATTTCAACATTTTGTCGAATTATGCAACACGAGCAAACAAAAAGCTTATCTCTTGGATAGTTTTTAATACTAGGATTGCTGTTGGTTCCGACTGCCTCTTGAACTTTTCTTTAAAATTACTACACCATTCGTCACGGAGGGAATAGACAATAATATCAAGATGGATTCGTCGTGGATATAGAAAATGAAGCCAGAACTGAAAAGCTAAGAGAATTTGGAAAGCTGTTTCGTCCTGTTTGGGTTTCATCATTTGCTATATACACAACGAATTCACCTTGAAATTGAATCGAACCCTCTATCGCTCACATGATATCAAGATGATTCGCTATCATACTTTCAATGAACTGAAGATAAGAGTCAGTCTGAGTATTAATCGCAGGCAGCATCAAATGAACGCGGTGCATCTTCTAACCCCATTGAGTAATCGCAGGCTGAAAAGCGAACAAAAAAAGAAATATTTTAAACGTTAACATTCTACATTTGTCGCTTTAGAGACATCTGGATGTTTAGGTGACTCCACGGATGCACTGAGTTAGCCCCCCCCCCACCCGNGCTTTCGTGATACTATCTCATCACCGGTGCTACCGACAGATCTTATTCTAAACTAGGTTGCTGATGGCGTACAACTGATTCCGGTACTGATGATTGCAAGAGCAAGATCTTATAAACGACATCCCCTATCAGAAGGTTTGCTTCATGAATTTAGTCACAAAAGTAACACCTGATCCCATCAAGATGAATGGATCATTCGTAGGCAATAAACAAAGGATAACCGAATTCCGGTTATTTTTGTCATGTGCGGTCTCCCGGTTTATGACATAATAGCAAACCTTCACAATTAAAAGCCCAATATTGGTCTTTATTTTGTCTTCGCGCTCATTCCTTCAGTTACCTATCAACTTTCTCACTAAGAGAATATACTACTATGTTTGCTATTCATTAAGCTTTGCTATGGACCAGCAATCAAAAATAACCCCAGGGTAATGATTTCCTCAGGGTTCTGTGTTTATTGCGTATGCGTAACATTACGCTTCAGTTTTGTGTACTTCCTCCTGGGCAGTGGTTCAGTTTTGAGGTATTTATGTCACATTTCAAGCGCGTTCAAAATGTAGCACGATAATCACGGTACCATATTCTTGATAATAAAGAAAGCGTTCGTGTGTTGCTCGTTGGTGGGATACCACCAGGTCAAAGCAGGTGAATTTTCAAGGGGAATTCACAACTTTCGACTAGTTAAAGCCTTACCCGCAAGGCAGTGGTGTGTGAAATCTGCACCACCTAGACAGTGAAAGTCAATTTCGGGATGAATACCGTGGATTTTATATTTATTACACATACTTCTCTAGCCCGGAATAATAAACTCCGTATGAAACTTTTGTCAGTTTTCAATAGATGTAATTTTTAATGATTTTCGCTAGAGATGCGGATGTCAGTGTTCTCTGATCTGGAACTCTTCATTAATTACTTGTGTTAATCAAACCGCGATGGTAACTTATTTGACTAGTGTAATATGCTCTAGTCTTGCTCATCAAACTTTATTCAAGAAATTACATTAACCTCTTTCTATCTCAACCAACAGTGGTTTCAATGAATCTGAGGCAAAGAAAAATGCCTTTCAACATCGGACAAGCGTTTCCAATACTCTGCTGAGTGCCCACAGTCAACCCTCTAGCCCTCTCACGTCCTGCAAAATTGAGCAAAGTGATTCACTGAAAGGAGCGTTTTTGACGAACACCATTATAGAAGACGGAGAAAGCGCTGGCGGTGTATTTTGCACACCGAACCATGAGACCGCTGAGGCGGTGTCCTCTATTACCGAACCGTTTGAATATAGAGATCGTCATACCAAATTAAGTGTTATGACCAACGACTCTCCCAACGAAGCTCGTCGGTACGGAACGCCGGTCTTTCCTCCGGCATCAGAAAATGACCGAACATCGCCTGTTGCCGATACATCTTCATTCGGGCTATGTAGCACTGATTCTACAATGTCGAAAACCCTGGAGACAGGAAAAATTTATCCTGGTTCTGATTACCAACCTCAATCGGGCGTTCCACAAACAGAAAATTCCCCCAGTTATCAACAACCTAATTACGCCATAGCTGCAGCTCACTTGACACAATCACAACCGGGATTAAAAAGCCTGCATGCAATGACATCTGGGTATTGGCAACAATCAGCTATAATCACTCCGCCAGAGCAAATGATTTTACCTGGCAATTACGCCCCGATGTTTCCTACAGCAGATTCATTTAGTGCGTCTATGGCATATACCTCAGCAGCCACACCCCTTGGAGCCTCGTGGCCTTGGATGATGTCAGTCGGCTCAAACATTTACAACCAATCTACTAGCTTCAGGGATTCCGTCCAGCCGGGGAGCCCAAACATAGCTCCAGCTCTTTCTGTGTCCATTATGCGAGGAGCAATGGATATGGCTTCTCAATATAATAGCGATAGCGGCATCAAAAGCATTACTGCTTCTGCCCAACTGAACGCTATACCTGAATACAGCCGACCCTCCGCCTTTCATGTGGTTTCTAGAGACCACACCGATTCACAAATGAGTGCTCATGAAAGTTCTACTGATCAAATCCTTGATGAAGATTCTTCTAACACCATGCCGGATAAATCATTTCGAGCACTCAAAAGCAAAAGAACACCTTACCGACGAACAAGACGTCGCGTTAAGAGTCGTCCTGGTTCGCTTGAGGAGATACTGAATGATAGTATTAACTCATCTACGCCGGACCTCTCTCATGGTTCTTGGATGAAAGAGGGTGCAACTGCTGTCTACAAATCTTGTCCATATGGCTGGAGCTCAAATACCGATGAAGCCGAGCTGAATGAGAATTCCGAGAACGAGGTGAAGAATCAGCAACCGGCCTGCTCCAACTCCTCACGACCAAGTTCCACACGTAGTCGCCCGTTGAATCGCAATGCACTAAAACAAATGAGACAGTGGTACGAAGCGCACATCGACCGACCTTATCCGACTACGGCGGAGAAGTTACAGCTGGCGAGGCTTGGGGGAATCAAACTTTCCCAGGTAATTTCCAGTCTGATTGTCCAGATTCACTTGAATGATCACAAACTATTGATGAGATCGAGAAAGCTCTAGCATCGAATTCAGACTAATAGGCTTCACTGCCACGTATTACGTATTCCTAACGGTTTTCTACCGCACCACTCCTTATTTGCAGGTACCTCTACGGGCTAGAGAGAATAACCGATGCTAAATGACGTGAAAACAAGGTACATAGCGATTAGGTGGAGTCAGTATCTCCTCTTTCCGGATGGGATTGTCAAGACTGGTTGGAGACACCGGAGGACATTGCAGCGAGACGAAAGCAATGGTGTTCTTATCAGGTGGGAATGTTTGAACAAGTGTGCATGCATAGTTAGAATTTGTACTGTGTGTGAACTATGACGTTCACTTTCCCCTACCACAAAATAGGCCTATTACCTACCAGCCATGCACATTATCTATTAGTTTGTATGCCTTAAGAGCTTGGTATTGATCGGTGGAATTCGCTTCACTGTATTTCACTATACGATGACGGTGGTGATAAAGCTAGTGGTGTGGTACTGAGATAATGTATTCATTAGATAAAGGAAGGCATTTCCCCAAACAGTGATTTGTATGACTACAAATCACTGAAGATGAGCTTGTCCGCCGATCCCTGTTTTATTTGTAATAGGGAATTGTAGCCTAAAGTTCAAACCAAAGATGGCGCTTTATTCACTATAAATGCAGTTAAATAGATGCCGGATCAATAGTTTCTTATGCTGCAACTCAAGGTGAATACTCGGTTATTACATTGATTTACGAACTAGTTACTCTGATTTGTAAAACCTGCCTTACCGAGCCAAGTTGGCTGGGAGCTGTAAGTTATCGTTTTAGAAGTGTGGAATCTGCTGAATCGATGAGGTGTTTGCCCACTTTAACAAAATTCACTGTGCAACAATGGGTTAGGCGCTAAGCTTCATTTGATGCCAACGAAGAACGAAGGCCTAAAAATAAATTCTTTTTGACATAAATTAAACGTCATTTCTCTCCTTTCATCTCCAAAGGATGATTTAACCTTAGTTTTGGAGTTAATAAAATCACATTCTGCACTATGGATGAGCTGACTGGTTCACGATAAATAGCCTAATTTGCTTATATCACCACAACAAGAACGATAGATCCTTGTATAAAAACACAGGAATGGTTTAATTGACACCTCGTGGCTTCTGCCATCACTATACTTCATCAACTACCGTAGGTGAACAGTGCACCGAAGGAAGTTAGCTAGATTTCAGGCATTGAGGCTACTTCGATCATAATTTCACCCGAGGGAAAACCCATTCATTTTTTATGTGCACCTACCACTTTGAAGAGACCGACTCAGTGACTTTACCATATTCTAAAGCTACCTCTTTTAAAAGGTTATTCTGCTTTGATGCACCCTAAGGACCGCGGTTGAGTTCATGATTAAGATTATTTTAAGTATATATTCACCATGGAAAGCACTGTTAATCAGAACAGGTTTCCCTATTTTCTATCTGACTTTGTAGTTGGTAAGAGTCAGCTCTATCCCCAGTGGTAATTGGCATCGATAACCTTCTATGCTCATTATTTTATATGGCGTATAGAGATGAAGTATATTATCGACAGCAGGTCCAAGTTAATTCTAAGCTTGTGGGGATATTTAGAACGTCAACAAAGCATTGCTTGACACTAATAATGCGCCTTGAAAGTGCAAAAGGCCGTTATCGAATGGTTTTGATCCCATTCCAAATGTTACTCTGAATGATCAGACTTTAGAGACTTCTGTAATTACTGCTGGTGAAGGCATCTCAGATGTTGTGCTGCGTGTACAAAAGAATTATATAATGACTTTCGACTTGTGTGGAACCGCTGCAATCTTGAGCGTTCCGCGAAGGATCAAGCAAGCACTGCAGTAGTCCAACTTGTCTTGCAGAGAGCAGTGGCACCGCGGTTCGGGCTTGATTGGATAGTATGTGGATTAACATTGAAATTTTGACTTCGCGGCTAATCACTGAACGAACTGATTGATCAGTTAGAATTTCGTTTATTGAGTCACTTATTTTCAGAAAACTCTCCTTGGCTTAGAATGCTTGCCACAAATGGTTGTTTGGTGACACAATGGAGATGGCATGCCAACCGTGAGTTCAAGAGACTAACACACGTTTGAAACCCCTTGGTAAGATGACAAAGGTCAAGAAAAATGATGTTATATATTTTACCTCCTCTTTGATGCAGTTTATTCATCTCTATTAGTATTCCATTTGGGTGAAATTTTGCCTTTCGAAAGATTTATAGCGATGTATGGTAACGATGTAAAATGTAGCGGCGCGTTAGTGATCCTCGAAAATGGACTAGTTATTTGAGCAGCCAGTTATTCTCACGATTAATCCATTGGACACTAGGTCCAAAATGTAATACACATTTGATGCGATACAGTCACATTTTAACTTCAAACTTTTATAGAGAAATGTAATCATGCTTTCCATAATTTCGGTCAGAAGTGATTATATGCACTTGTGGAAGCTACCTCGAACTGTTTTTTGTTAGCAGCTGAAATGGGCAAAGAAGGGAAGAAATCTCTAAGTTAATCTTCTGAGGGGATGTGAAACAACAATATTATTGAATAGTTATAAAACAGATAAAAAAGGAATGCTATTGGTTCTGTCTATCTGTCAAAGGTGAACTCCTGGTTTGCCAACCAACGCACTCGATCCTGTAATACGCGTCCGAAGAAGAAACTACAGCGCTTACATTCTCGTCTGAAAGATGTGGCAGTGGAGCTGGAACAAATGACTCAAGGCATCGTCTCGGCCGCTGATCTGGAGTTGCAGCTTCGTTCGATTGTGGATTCATATTTGGCCTAATGAACGCGAGTTCAACCAGTCCTGCTATAATATGTGCATATGGGTGTTTTGGAATTGTGCTCAGGGAGTTAGCTATTTTGATGGAATTACTCTTGAGTCGTTCCGTGTCCAAATTTGTATTATTATCATTACTTTTTGTTCTATTTTGTTTATCAATACCATAAATTTTTTACCAAACTTAATTGTATTTATTATTCCAATATGGATGTTTATTTTAACTAGTCGATAAGAACAAAATTTAAAATTCCAGTGACGTATTCCGTTACATATACTGCCATTGGGCACCTATGACTGGTAGGATCGCAAGGAGCAGCAGATTATCCTAATATTGATCCACAATGGGCCACTAATTTCTTCTGGATGAAAATGCGCTATGGCTCGATGGCGATCTGTGAATCTCGCTGGTAGCACGGTGGGGTAGGATTATGTTCTGGTGTCGTTGATATTTGATAAGGCAGTTCAAGATGAAGTGATTCTCAAATCGTTTTCCGATTGAAGCTTATGAAAAGCTGAAAACAACAAATTTGGCTGTTCATTCTAAATGCAAGAGGCCCATACACCCTTATACAAAAAATGAGTTGGAGCTCCGTTTATTGTAAAAGATGATAGTTATTGTGCTGCCCTTTCATATCACCTTAGTGGTAGTCTTTAACGGTTCAGATGGACTTATGAGGTAAACAACGGACCAGAACTTAGAAGTGATCCACGATTTTGTCAGTCTGTTTCTGCACTGAAATTTCTGTGTGCGTGTCCGGATTCCCTTTAAACTAATTTCCAGATTCGATCGCAGGCCAAGCTTGTTGTTCATGAATTTGGAAAGAGAGGTCCTAGGACGTTTTATCTGATCTCCGTCCTTTATGACAGGTTGGATTATTAAATCCGGGGTCTACTTCGTTTCTCATAAAAGTGAAAAGTCTTTGGCAAATTGCCACGTGTTCAATTTATGGTCCGTTTAACTTGAACCACCACATGCAACCAATTGCAGATTACAGATGAACGACGATGACCTGCAAAATCTGAGTGACATATGACAAATATATTACTCAAATAATTTTCTGGCGAATGGTATAACTTTGCCACATTTGAGCGGCCTGTAAGTTAGCTAAGCCATACCCACTGACGTGGGTATTCGAGAAGTTATCGTATTTCACTGACGCAATCACGATTACAAATGATGTTCTGTGACTGCTGTGCACAAATGCCCATGACCTTTAGCTATTCAACGTTATCTGCCAATAGTCTCCTTGTGATTTGTGGTACCTCTGTACTGCAATACCGACCTATCTCACTCTTCAAAACTAATTCGAAACTCAATATATGTTATAATACCATTACTGTAGGTTCTGGTGGTTTTACTCAATAAATGGTAGAGGTCTGTGGTGTTCTGTCCTTGCCACTATCGTCATTGCGCCCAAACTAAAGGGTGTGGCTTATTCATATGTTGGAATCGTACTGTTTCTTAGGTAATGAACAAATTTTGCCTGTAAGCTCGCTGGATTCAATGAGCAACAAAAAGACACTAAGGAAAAGACTGATAATTAATGTCTAGGGAGAACCATGACCGATCTCGGCTTCAGATGGCGTAACCGAAAGTGAATCAGCGCACCGTTGCACTCCTAAGTTCTCTATTATTCATGAAGCTGAGATCCCGATTACACAAAGCTGATCGCAATTGCGTCAAACATCATATGCCATCGACTCACCAGGCCCACGCTACTTAACACCTCATTGATCGAAAATCCATGTTATTCGAATGAATGCCATGTGGATAGAGGCTGGACAGCACGATAGGTTGCCCATCACAGCTGATGAACCGAACCAGACAACCTTCGCTTTGGCGAGCATCACGTGAACTCAAAAGAATGGATAAACGGATGATCTTCATAACAAATCTCGCGGTCTCTTCTCACGCAACAGGAGATTGACTGTATCCCGTAAAAGTATATCTGAATTTGGCTTGATTGAAATACGCTGAAATGACGGTGTAGCGCCTAAGGACCATAGCTGATACAGGAGGGAGCGTTTCAGGTAAACATTGTATTAATTTGGATGGATGGTACTATGAATAAGCCAAGGGAGATCAATGAGTTATACTGTCTGTTTGGGTTTTGAGCCAGATTCCCGTCTTGATTAGAAAAATAGCTCCATGGCTTCCCTGATTTGTGTTTAGTGCTTTGTGTATTTTGGCCATTGGTTGCTACAGTTTTACCAAGACAGTCCCGATTGGAATTAGCTTTTCCTAACCGATGTAACTCAGTAATGATGGCAACCTAGAATGAATATACCCCAGCCAGTTTTATCAGTTTGGATTCGTTACCACAGTTAGTTGAGAGGTCACCATGTAAAATGGTGTATTTTTGTGTTTGCGCTCGCCAGAAACACGAATACTTGCATCCAGTTTACGTTGAGTTTGGTCTTTCGGTGACCCACTTCTAATCATTCGCGGAATTCATTTGATTGTTGCAGTTGTCATTTAAGTTCACGACATCGGTTAGACAAACCGACAGATTTTGCTGTCTGGATCCTGGTGGGAACCGACCTCAATTGAATGGTTGTGCATTATCTAGGAGGTTTGCATGGCACTTGTCAAAAGTCGGAGATCTATGGAGTTGCTGCAGCATACAGCTGTTGGTAACCGGTAAATTACATGTCACACTAATCCGATTTAAAGTTGGGTGCACATCGACCGTTTCCAAACATTACTATCTAGGCTCAGTCTTGTAAGTTTGTTGAGACAGCTGGACGAAAGATACCGAATTCATATGAATTTTAGGTAGTCATTGTTGCGCAATTACTCAAGTGCTCGTCTTTCATTAATTTCTGTGACTAGATCATATGCAACGGATGGCACCAGATACAGCTCCTTGAAGTGTGATGTTTGCAAAAGTAAGCAGTGGTTTGGAGGAGATCAAGGATGGCCTGATCTGGAATAATACCTTGAACAGTAGTTGTCCCTATATCGGTCATGTTTGGCTTCCCAGTTAAAGTTGTTGAGATCAACCTTATCGATGATTGTTGATATGCTTGAATGTCTTTTCGGTGGTACCAGGATGTTTGCTCTCATTTCAAACGCAGCTCGATGAGATTGCATCAAATTCTACACTCTGAATTTATTTAAACATTTCCCGTGCTCGTTAACTCGTGGATGAAACAAATATCTAATTGAAGGGTGTCAATCGACACCGGAACACACTATTTAGGGACCAGTATCTGTACAAACTAGACATGGCTGAATTAAATGACACGTTTGAACAGAAGCTAAGATGGGCAAATGGGATGATTTTTAGATGAAGGTGTCAAGAAGGCGTTTCAGGTTATAGAATAATTCATATGGATTAATCAGTGTGATCTATCGTACACTCCCTCGCAACTCTGACCACGCTCAGCTGATTTCTCCTCTATTCACTTTGTGATCTGATTGGTTCATTGCCCTCATTTGTGCAAATGTGAGTTCCTAAACCCTATGCCATTTGATCACCTGTTTGTGTGGTTTACGACATTCTTCATCTACCTGTTCTTCTATGTGATAATGGCACCCCTGCAGTGCACAGTGGAACTTCACTGGTCCTTCTAAATAATCGAAGTGGTCAGCAAGGTAGTGGCTCTCGCTCAGGGTATCTGGACATGTGTCTCGTCCTATGTTACAACCGGTCCATCGGCTAGGAGAACGCAATTGCTACGTAGGGTTGACCAAACACGCTTGGCAGAACAGTGAAAAACCCTTTGGTGTTTCGGTGCCGGCGTATGACTGCAACACAAGAGTCTACCTTTCAATAATTATGGTTCTTTGCAGTAACAAAGGCCAAATTAGGATACGTCCTACTCACCCGAACTGTGGATTTTTCAGCAATTCATGAAAGGTGCAGTGGGGAGAGTCGCTGGAATGTATAACTCAAAAAGACCTTTAAAAGAATCGCAAGCAAGGGTAGTAATTGAGCACGCTAGTCTACCAGTCACATATGAGATGCAAATTTCGCGAACTAATTACCGAGGTGTAAGCTTCTTTGTGGTGACTGACAAAGAGCACTGGAAAACTGTTTCGTCCTTTCTGAAACTCGTCGGCAACGCGCGCTTTTTGCGTTTCTTCAGGGCTCTAACCGCAAACCCGCTTGTTGGAAGTCAACACCCTTACCCCTGAGCCACACAGCCGACTGGTTCAGTCCATTTAGAGTCTTATGTTTGAATTATCTCATTCGCTTGGCAGTATTAATAGGGTTATTTCAATGCGACTGAAGACACGGGTATTGCATAAACTGCTAAAAATCCACTTGAAAATAGAATGCTGCTCATGTGGTAGAACATTCCTGGCAAAGGACTAAAATTGGCGAAAGATAGACTCTTCTGTTACATTCTTATGCCGGCACTTGAGCACCATAGAATTCTTTCGTTTTTTCCCGATGGGGACCTGACAAACACTGAGGGTCTATCGGGTTCGTCCATCGATCGATCGGATGGGCCAGTTGTGACACAAGACGAGACACATGCCCAGCTGGTACGAGTGACGGATTTTAAATAGCTCAAATAGCAGAAAGGGATTCAATTAACGTAAAAGATTAATCACAGGGGAAACTAAGTTGAACGGGATCTTGAGTGGAATCAGATAAATGTGAGTAGTTGTAGTGCATTTACTTTGATGATGGCCTCATCCGTTAAAGGCGTTTTTCACACAGGTATGTGTGCAAAATATTGTATGCAAAATACCAGCCGGCGTTCTAGGTGATTGTAACGCGGTTCCTAGAAATAGGCAAGAGAAGAAAGGAAATCGTGACCAAACAAGCAATCGCACCATACAAACTGAAGAAACACATCCACTTCTATGCGCAACAAGATCGAACGTTTTGAAATAGCAAATAAATGTTTGACTGTGAGCATGACCAAGTTTTAACTGTAAAACTGAATTAATAAATTATCCAATATTCAACAACGGTGCGATTAGTCCCACCCATATCCACTATAGCTAATCTTATCCCTCAGCCATTTTATCATCTGACTTAAATTTAGGGTGGTTTGTACAAAATGTAATCCATCAACCTGATGAGTGACTGGTTCTTAAATGTTCGGTGCAAATTATGAGATCACCAAGGTGAAAAGTCTCAACCGTAATTCACAGCTCCCACGTTTAGTGCCATTCACCCACCAATGAGAAGGAATGTATGGCAATCTTATAATTGGATATGACTCGTTCCAGACTTGAACAGATATAATAATTGATCGACGGCAAACAGGAACTGTTATTCCAATCAATGAATTCATGAACAGCCTAAGTTCAATGTGTTTTCCGATCATATATATGTATATTTCGGTTCCTGAACTTTTATTTTAAAACTCAATAATATCATAACCCTCAAAGTGGGACAGTCATACAATAGTAGAGTGTAGCTTTGATATCCAGTAGGCAGAAACGGTCTGTTGAAACTTGGGAGCGAATGGGACAGCTTAAACTATAACGGTATTCATTATACGAAGAATAATAGTTGTAGTGTTTTTTCGCAGTTGAATCACAATATTGCAGTATCGTAATAAGATCTTTGGAGCTCGATCCGGTATTCGACAAGCTGTATTTTGGGACTAAGATGATTCGAGATTGGTTTGCAAGTTTGAATGTGAAAACGGCCTCGATCGACCTGGCTTGTTTCATGGTAGAAACCCATAGTGGATCAGTAGCTCAATAGGACCATAGGATTTCCTTGATACAGAATAACATTCTAAGATTTGAATTCGGGACTTCTCATAAAATTGTGTTACTACCTTATAGTATATTTCAACATTTCTCGTTGTGCGTTTTCAGTCGCACTTGGTTTGATAGAGATATCCTACTCTGTTCCGAATGTACTCAAAATGGTCATTTCGATTTTCAGCATAAATTCTGTAGGTAATTCTTTGACGGTAAAACTGTGATGGAATATAATCTGTATGCAGCACACAAACCGGATGTGAATCCGGGTGATGATGAAACTTAGATCGATCGAGCAGGATCCACCTGTGTTAGCCGAACACGGTCGGATCTGATAGTTCAGGAGATGGGGCGGGGGAGACATAGACCGACACACATACAGATGGGGACACGTACGCATGAGGTAGACGGTGAGATGTGCCGTGGGATTGAGGACGTGAGTGACGGAGGCGGTGCACAAAGTCTCCTCTTGTGCTTCGGTGAGTGATTCAGAAGTTGTGGTCATCCAAACATCCCTGTGTGGTTTGAATGCTGCATGGGCTTGACAACCATGACGAGGTCAACTGCAGAGCTTGAAATGTTGTCGGGGCAACTTAAAATGATACCCGAACACCTTGATTTGATACTTAAATTGCAAATGGCATGGTGTACAAAATGCGTTCAGCATCCCTAGCCATAATTGCGAAATTTGACTTGCTTCTGTCAGATCCCGTTATCGCATTCTGCTTAAGTTTAACTTTGATCAGGCAAAACAAAAATACTTTATACTGAGTAATATACCTAAAAATTGCAAAATATTTCTGGTGCTTCCTTTGGATAGTAACCAAAATGTTCACAGGATTCCTTATTTGGTATCCGGAAGGATCCTAACAAAGAGTTGCTGTGTTGCGTGAGGCTTCGTGGTCCATCATTGAGCAAAGTTCATACGGCGACCGAAGCTCACGCAATCCGTGTAATCAAATCGACAATTTTGAGTCTTCTCCCACGGTGACAGGAAAATGCCTCGCTCTTGAAAGTTGTCTCAGGTAAAATAGGGGAAGCACATGCCTACTAGGACTCAGGAATGAGTTTAATTAGAGTCAATAAAGTATTTACAGACCAAGGAATTCATCTGGAATTAAATTTTGGGATACAAGCTGCAATGCCTATGTTTGAGAAGAACCAATAAAACTGAACAAAAAGGCAAAGAACCATTTTTTGGCGTACTACATTCAAACAACTAGAAGCTGATTCAAAGTTGCCTAAGTCGACAAAATTAACTTTTGTTGTTCATGCGTGTTCGGCACGTGCTACATGCACCAATACATTTAAGTACAGAAAGATAAATGCGTACCCTGAATAGCTGAACATCACACTCCATATCGAGTCTCTCAGTCCTTCACATCGATTGAAAGGGTGAGTGAAATGACGTGGTGTTTTATCATAAAGATATACTTTGCTTCACTCTCAGATTAACTGAACCCCGGCATAAAGCGTGAAAAACCAAGCTCGAACTCGGGTGTTGAACCTTCCGTTGTAACTCTGTGATATTTCGAGGTACTGTCTACGCAGGTGGTAAATTACGAATGACATTTCTCGAAGAGAGCAGATTGCTGACTCTTGCATAGATCTTTGGTGTGAACACATTGTCCTCGCTACTCCGGAAGACTGTCGGGTATCCAGGCCCCACAATACATGCATTCGACTGCCGTCTCCAGATAGGGGGTGGCAGCATTGAAACACCTGACCTAAACATCATTCTAGGGCTTGTATGACTATAGTTCTCTCTAAACACGTCTATACAAATGGACAAGTCTTCTGTGTCAGCTGCGAAACCGGCAAAAAATCACCATGGGGACGATTCCAAACCGTATCGTACGCATGTTTGAGCAGAGATATTCAGGTCCTAACGATAGAAAAAAATTTTTTGTCATTTTATCGGTATCTGCGCTAAAAATGCTATGCATTATTCCGGAAAATTATTATGAATAAGATCCAGTTTTCGAAGTCAAATTTCCAACCCTTAAGAGACTAAACGTTAACGCGAAAAAGTGCATCACTGAAGACCACAAAACTTTATGACTTTCAACTGTGATTTTCTTCTTTTGTCATCAGTTTATAATGATAACATTAATGTAAAAGTTTTAAATCGCTAACACATTCGTATATACTGGTTACTTGGGATTGTGAGGTATGCACAACATGTGATCCGAATTTCTTGTGATCCTACATTCTACATGTTCCATCCTTTGCGAAACAGTAAGCACAAACTGCTCGTGGTGATAAACGTACTTTCGTATAAGTCGCATTTTCTACACGATATTGGTTTTCATTTTTTCCATTCACTCAATCGTTTGCAATGAACCGCTTCTAAGCCCTGGGATTCCAAAGCGTTGCACTTTTCCATAATTATGTGAGTATCGATTTATTGGTGCAAACCAATTTCGAATATTCGAAAAACAAAACAAATCGCGGACGTGTTTCCTAATTCACATGATTCACCGAATCCCTCAGACGGTAGGATATAACTGGTTCGAATTGAAGACCATATGCAGTTAGATGTCATCTCAATCAGCTAGGGACGCCGCAAGGCATGAGGAAGTTTAAATCTAAGGTCTGTTGCGATATTTTAGGAAACATTTCACTTGCAACATCAACGGGAATAGAATACTTGCATCCCTCTTCTTTTGAGATTCAAAACAGCTTCATCAGATCCGTTATTCAACAAAGAATGTAATCGCATTACTCTTATTTGCCCAGTTACGTCTCACAACCGTGATGATCCAGTTATTAATTCGTCACTCCAATGAGAATGTGTACAGATTGGCCTTCCACTCGAGTTTAATGCGAACCTACTCCGGGCTAGCTCGGCTTAGTGGAGGCCGCCGGCTAGCATTCTAGGAGACAGGAGGCTGAATGAACAAGGAGTCACGGTCCAGTTGGGGTGCGGGATTGAATGGGACATACGGGAATGCACTGGTGGTGAGGGCATTTGCTGGAGGGGTTCACAACACACTGTGAAGCGAAAGATTGAAAAAGCCATGATTCAAATGGTACATTACGGGACAAACTCACTCAAATGTTATCAGACCGGGTGGCTATGCCATACAGGTAAACATGACCATCCGATGCCGGTGTCCGGTAACAAATTACATGGAGTCACACGTGTCTATTTGACCACGATGAATTCCGAATCATGTGACGGCATGATGCGGATTTCACCTGACACACACACGTCTGTTATTATCATCACTGATGTCGCCAGTCTGCGGAATGACAATCCTGGATTTTGTACATCACTTTGTGGTCGGATGGTTTTTCTCACCCCCAGAGGACACGTTCACGCGCGTGATTGATATGAAAAACGGCCTTTGTGTTTTTTCCTTGATGCGTTTTACATTTATTTTAAGCTAACAACCTAATGAACGAATAAACGATGGGTTCAGACCTTGTTCACTTTCACCTTAGTCAATTGTATTTGTCGTTGTAACACAAAGACGCCGTTTTTATCAAGATGTTAGATAAATATATGCGAATAACAAGCTTGAAGATACAGACAGTATTCATTCTCAAGCCACAGTGTTATATATAGAAAGAAATATCCGGCTATAGATCTGGTTACAGCTCACCAATGGTTCATGCATATCTTCAATAGAATGCATCTATTTGATGAAAAATATCGAAGAAACACCAATTCATTCAGTTTATTATAATCATCAACCTCAATGTGACAGTCTCGAGGGCGCTTTTTTAATTCTCTCTGGCCACTTCTGCTGTTCTGTGACGAAAACACAGCACTATCCTAAGCAGTTGTAATAAAGTCATTTAGTATACCAGTCGTGTTTCGTCTATCAACCTAAAGGGCTTATTTGCACGATTACACCTCTTTGTGTTACTTGTGCCGTAAACTCTGGTTGTTAAAATTCCAGTTTTTCGAGTGTCGAATCAAGATGTTGAAGATAAATTATTCTAAGATGTCCCGCCAACCTCATCAGAGTTGCTAAGTCCATGTGCTGTCCAAGCCTCACAGCGATGTCAGGATGATCACAGTTTCCCAATCACTTGTTGAAGCACTAAGGAAGAGGGTGTTGTGCACATCCTCAGTCACGGGTTTCCCCAATCCCATGGCACAACTCGACCGTCTACCTCACGCATAGGCGTAATCGTCTTTATGTATGCCTATGTCCCCATCCTCCAGAACAATCAGATCGGAACATATCCCGCTGAAATCGGTTGATCATGATCGATCGATACACCCAGATTCAAACCCGGGAAGTTGGCTGCTTGTGTTACTGCCAACGCACCAACAGAACCTCTCCACTTCAAGTAACGAACATTCGGTAAAGACGGTCTTTGGTTCAAAAGGAAACATTAGAAACCGACATTTCGATGAACCTGACTGATCAACAATCCCCAGATGTTTTTCATGGGATAGCGGTCAAAAGTACAAGCGGACTACGCCAAAATGTGGGTTCCACGAAATGATGGGCATACCTTTTGGATGTATGATGTGTGTATTACATCCTTGGTGTGTGAAGAAGTACTATTACACACGAATATGCAAGATGAATATCAACAAAAAATGTTCAAACATGTAAAAGAAGCTGTTGCATTTTGATTGCAGTCCACAATTGGCAACTAGTCCAAATCAATTGCGGAAACGGGTACCATAAAGTAACCAACCGTGTGCCTTTACTTTGTCAGTTTCTGATATCGATCCACACTTTGGGTTACATAACCTGTGTGCTTTTAATCATATTTACACTGATAATAAAAACATATTTCCCTGTGCAGTGCGCCAGTAATGCTCTCTCAGACAATGTGACAGATATATCTCCTTCAGGTCTTAGTGCATCGTCGGTACCTACGTAGTAGTAATCTACTACGTAGACCGAAGTAGACAAGAGATAAATTATTGCTCAAACCTAAGGCATTAATATAAGTGAGAAATATAATGAAACTTAATTTGATCAGAAAGAAAATATTTTAGCGCATCACAATCGATCAGTAATGTAGTTGGTTTCTCGCAATGATTCAGAACACTTCAGAAACTCATAACGGGCTTGAGAACTATACCTTTTCAATTTAACATGTCCGAGAATCAATCATGTTGCTATGTGGATAGTACGACAGTGCGATTGCACCATAGTTTCACATTGTCTTACTCTTTTGCGGTGCTCTTGTTGTCACGTCTGTAGTCCATCCCTGTAGTGAAGGCACTCCCTTTGTACAGTCGAATTTCACTAGCCTGTCTAAGTTTCGCAGCTGTAGACAAGGTAGGGTTTCTCGATCGGGTTAGTTAAGCAAACACCAGGTCCCTTGTGACGGCTGAACTATTCGACCGATCGACAAATGAACCTGAGCGGTCGTGTGATTTTTGGGCCCGCACAGAGGGCGGATAATCACTGATTTCGATTCTGCTTAGGTGTTGGTAGCTCATCACCACAGGAGAATCAGTTGTGGAACGATGCGCCATGTGGGAAATTGGGAGTGGAAACAAGAGCAACAAGAGTATCACAAAAAGTACAATCGTACTATCCACGTAGGAACCTGACATCTTAAATTGGTACTCGGACATCTTGAATTCAAAAAGGTATAGAGAGTAAAGGGGAGAGTTCTATACCCAAACTAATTGAATACATTCTCCAGACCAACTCGATAACCAGCAGTGCCCATATACCACCACCACCACCACCACCACCACCACCACCTGTGCTGACTACGGATCATGCAGAATCGTTGTCAGTCTTGAAGAGTACATGGGCTTGACATCTGTAATGGGGTAAACGGGAAGGCTTAAAATGATAGTAAATAGATATTCTGATAAATAAATCTTTTACTCTCCATGTTTACTGAGAATACAAATATACAAATAATTTTCAGAAATGAGGTCGCGGGAATACCAAGACTGTTGGAAGAAGTACAGAAATTGGGTAGATGAGAGGCGGTGACGCGGTTCAAACTCGGGACATCCAGTTGGCTATTTTGATGACCCTAAACATTCTACCACCGCCGCTATTGGCGATAGCTTAAACTAATACGGGGACAAGTTGAAATGGTACCCGAAAATCATTATGCAATACTCAGTCAACTTGGATATGGCCTTTGGAGACCGAGATGCACCCAGTTCCGATAGAATGTTAAACTGGTTTTTGCAATAGGTTACTTCCATGTGGAGGAGCTGTGAAGTCTTGTCCTCGGGTTTAGTGATGTTTATTCAGAATAATCAAAACAACAATAAAACCCCCTGAAGAAGGTATCAGAAACAACGTGAAAATCACCACTTCCACGGTAATAGTCATCATCATCATTATACTCCACATATTCATCAACATCATCGTCATCACCATCATCATCAACATTGTACAGCGTAATACAGTGAAGCGGACTTCATTGATCGCTGCCAAACTCATATTGCATACAAGGTAAGTGGTAATGTGTAAGGAGAACAGAGATTGGGTCCATTTTTTAGGGACGGGAAAAGAGAGTAAACTTCTATGGTCAACACAGAGTACACAGTCCAGCTGTGCATACATATAATTTCAAGCATNTTGTACAGCGTAATACAGTGAAGCGGACTTCATTGATCGCTGCCAAACTTATATTGCATACAAGATAAGTGAGAATGTGTAAGGAGGACAGAGATTGGGTCCATTTTTAGGGACGGGAAAAGAGAGTGAACTTCTATGGTCAAAACACAGAGTACACAGCCCAACTCAGCATACATATAATTTCAAGCATTCTTCTCTGACAAGAAGTGACAGCAAGATCTCCACTGCTGTTGGTTTGCTGCCATACCATTCAGTGTCTCCAACCATGGGGTTTCGGAGTCTTTTGGACCCCAACCTGGAAGACAAAAGACACCTACTCTATCTAATTGCTCTGTGCATTTCTTCATGCCTCGTCTCCACGTCATCTGCTGGCCTCCACGTGTCTTTTTCCAGCCTGCAATAGCCACTTTGAATAAGGCGCGCTGTGGTAGGCGACCATCGGCATACGCCACACGTGCCCTGAACTACGAAGCCTATTGAGCTGGATTCGATGCGATGTTTGAGATATTACAAACAACCGACGACTTACTTCCAAGTTACTAACCCACTCACTCCATCCAACCTGGGCCAGACTACGTAGGCATCAATTATCGAACACTGCTAAACGACGGATGTCTTCTATCCGCAAGTTCAGGGTCTCACAAACGTACAGCAGAACTGATCGTACACTGGCGCAGTATACGCGACTTTTCAACTTCAATGAAACGTCATGTTGCCGCCACAGGTGTTTAAGTCCTGCGTATGTTACTCGAGCCTTGGAAATGGGGGCGGTTATCTCCTTTGATGCGCTACCATCGTTGATCACAGCTACCCAAATACGCGAAGCAGTCAACTTCAGCTAATTCCTAATTCCTAGTTTCAGAATAGAACTCGGCGATACTCAGTCTTGCAGCATCACTTTGCACTTTGAAGGTGCAAAGCATATGTCCAACAGAGCGATAGAACTTGCTAATCTGTCAAGTGCTCTTTTTACATGCTCCGTAAAGTAGAACAGGCAAACGATATCGTCAGCGTACTCCAAATCGCACAGCTTTTCTCCAGCTGCCCATTCAATACCTACATTTTGGAGACCATTTAGTGTATTCTGCAGCATTTTGTCTGTGACAAAATTGAACAGGAAGGTGAAAGAGAGCACCTTTGACGAACACCACTGCTAGTTACGAACTATTTGCTACTACGCTACCAGAAGTATGTGAGAAGAGCGAATTTAGTATGTTCATATACTTCTGAGGCATTCCTTTGCGAAGAAGTGAACCCATGAGGGATTCTCAGTCAACCGAGTCAAAAGCTCCTTTTTGTTCAAGGAACACGAAAACCGTTGGCCAACGGTGTGTAAGGCGTAGTTCGAGGACTTGGCGCAGATTGAATATTTGATCGATACAGCCGCGACCTGGTCGAAATCCTCCTTTTCGTTCGCGGATGTTTGTCTCCCTAAAAGTCAGACGCCAAGTATGATGGAGGCTAGTAACGTGGTGACGATTGGGATCAAGCTTATTCCACGGTGGTTTTCACAGTTGTTGTGAGATCCCTTCCTAAAGATAGGAACAAACAGTGAATCGCTTCAGGATGAGTCCAATGTACGCGCTAGACACGCTTGTTGACCTACTTGCACCTTAGTCCTCACGTTGAAGGCCCTCAGATTCAATGATTGACGAGGCTTCACAATCAGCAATCTATTTTGTGGTAAACTACTTACATCGCTTCTTTGCAACGAAGTTTGGCGAGTAACAAACAAGTTGTCTAAAGGAATGTTAGGGGTTGGAAGAAGGGGTAAGAGGAGAGGGTTGGGTGCGGAAGACAAAAAGTTAAACAAAGGTTATGATGTTTGAGCAGTAGTTCAATTAACACTACCCACCCCGCTCGATGCAATGCTAGCGTGGTCTTGATTATCCTACGCGACGACCGATGTAGTATGAAATTATTTTTTGTTTACTTATGCAGAGTTTGATGGACGGGTACTACCAGGGTGTCCAGCCACTAAGCAGGAGAACGATTAGGGTTCTCGTCCGAAGCCTTTAGTTCTAACAAGAACCTGACCGCAAGCCAGCGGGTAAAGCGAGGTAGAGGCCCATTCACTTAGATTGATTACTCCTCCACTATTTAACCGTCAGAGACGCTAACTCGAGTCAAACCGTCGAACCAGGAGACTGATCTTTGTCTGACCTGCGCCCTCTGACCTTCCAGACATAATAAGATCTCCTGGCTTGATTAAGCCGTCGCACGTCAAGGTGAAATTTTGTCATGGAGGAAAAATTTGTAGCGCCTCACGCTTTTGCGTGTCAGCCTTGCGCAGTACTCAATACTGTTTCGCAGTACTCATTCTGTCGCAATAAGACTCGGATGAGCAATCGCGCGTCAAGGAGCTGATCTCTTCATTTTTTACCACAGTGACGAACGAATCTGCCCCGATGGTAATCCAAAAAGTTTACGTGAGTTGTGTTCCAAGTGAAATCTCAATTTTGCTTTGTTAGATTTAAAAAGCTATCGAGTACTTACAGATTGCATACAGTATCTGTACTCGGTCATCGAAGATTGTAAATAACGCTGAGAAATATGAATGGCAAATTTGGTTTTCTCAGTAGTGCAGAGAGAAGACTGAGAAATCTGCGGCTTTAATGCGGTTTACAGTCGGATGTACAGATGAAGCCAAAATATTCAGACTAACGGAAGTTATCGAATAAAATTCATCTCGCGCATAGTCATCCGACCGGTTTACGAAATAGTATATTAAAATACTGTTAAAAACGGAGTGGAAGTCATTCACTGTGCAGGGTGATCTTTTATTAAAGAAAAATTGGAAAAACAGTTTAGGATCACTCATTTTTGCGTTGGATCGATTCACTTTCATTGTAGTTCTGATCATAGACCAATCATCTAACCTGAAATAACTGACGCGGCTACTGTGCACCGGGTTGATAGCCCAACTGTACCCTGTAGACAGCACTACTGACATTGCACCGATCCACAAACATTTTTTCAAAGGTATTCTCTGTTAAGGGTGTTAATCTGGATGGCATTTGTATTTCATGGCTGTTGTCAAGCTTAAAAGCACATCCGCAGAGAATAATAATAATAATAAACTGTGGATTCAGATAGTACAATAGTCGAATTAGGTGATATTACCAGCGAATGCTTGGTGATCCCTACCACTTGACTGATGCCGCCGTCCTCTTGAACGTTTTGTTAAACATCGACTCCCGACCGGGGACTGGCAACCTTTTTATCAAATTACGAGACCATTACAGAAGTCTGAGTAATTTTTATTTCCTCCAACGCTATTATGCTAGGGTCTACAAGTTCCCGAAGTGAATCTTCAAATGGTCTATTAGTGTTGTGAAAAATGTGATTTTTACGTTATCTTCAATCCACTTATAACTTATTCAGTTTTGCACGATGATCAGAGAACTTCGAGGCTTGAAGATGAAATGTTTGTGTCACGGAAACGCCAACCCCTGAGAACCACAGGTAACTTGAGTGTGTCTTTGTCAAAACTATTTTTCAGTGCGATATAAATTCTTTGCGAATCGTGTAACGACCAATCTGAAACCGAACTTATTTACTGTACATCATAAACTGGAACCCAAAAGCCTCAACGGAATAATAACCTTAATATGGGATTTAATATTCGTCGCTGGTTTTATTGTTTGAGAAATTGAAACGAGATACATCAAGGGCTTCTGCTTTGAGGAGGAAGTTTCGGTCTAATATCAAACTGTTTGAACTTCGGCTATTTCCTTAACAGAAGCCTGTCTACAGATTGTGTGGGACCAGCGCACCTACCTTGATAGGGCGTCAAAATTTGAATTCTTCTATCGGCCCACTAGATTTGCAGACGAGATGACCTGGTTTGTGGACAATGCCAATCTTATCGATCGAGGACAAAGCTAGGCTAGCCTGATTAAATAAAGAGCAAGGTGGTCACAGAACTGAATGCAATGGAGTATACGATAAGATGTTTTCGAAAAATGATGAATGAAGCTTTAAGACATTCGAAAACGGATGTTGGAAACCAACTGTTTCGGATGACAGTAGGCGCAAAAAAATGATCGTAGCTTATTTGAACCGTATTTAGCTATTGAAATACCACCAGAATTAGCACATAAATTGCCTATTATAAGTTTCCCATGTACACTGGAAGCTTTTTTTATTTCGCCCAGCCATGGAGTCTTTATGAATTCATTTCACTGTACCAATTTAGCAATCGGTAATTGATGGAGCGGATTAGTTTAGACAGACTTAATGATGTTTATATAGGTTCGTTGAATACATTAGTCGGCATTGACTTGTCGACACAAACCAAAATAATCGAATGAGTTGCTCTCCAAACACGTAAATTTATTGACTCGAATCGCAAATTTTGAATGCCAGCGGTATTTGAAAAAAGGTATCTTAGTTGAGATTGTGCTCGATAATATACAATATATTTTAATAGGCGGTCATTCAACGGCCAAAACATTTATTGATTATTAAAACTTCTTTCAGTTAACATTGGAACAAAGAAAAAGATCGGTAAGAAATATCCAATCATGAACAAAATTCATAAGATTTTCTTAAGCTAATAAATTGCATGCTTCAGCTTAAACAGTTTCTCTGACGTACAAGATAGTAGATTTTGTTGTCATAAACACAGTAAGCGAAGAATAGCGAAATCCGGGGAAACTTGCCAATGTTTGTAGATAATCTATAGGGTTCTGATAAGCTTGAAGTAATTGGAACATGAAAACTAGTTGCATTTGTTATTACCCTGAACCACGATGGTCACGGGGCTATCAAAACAATATCCGGCCACGGAAACCGATTTCGATTTTATATGGATTGTGTACTGGTAACTAATGCTAGTCGTTATAGATCTTCTAGAAAGCGTTTTCAAAGGGTCCCCTATTCAAGCTCTAACTGTGTAAATACTGTTCGTGACTCGGTAGTTTTAGTTAACTTGAAGTTCGGTATTAAACCTTAGGTAACAGTATGTACTTTTACAACATGATAATCTTAAGGTCAAATTGTACAACATAGGCGGTTCGATAAGGCGTGATTTCCTAGATGTTTTGGTTCTAAAGTCCGTAAAGAAGAGATAGCCTTTTAGACTATGCTTTTTTACTTACCTTCATTTTTTTGGTGATAGTCTCATAACATAGACAAAAGGATCTGCCAAATGTGAACAGAAATGACTACCTCGATTCTACAATCAGAAACACCCATAGCGCCAGTTAATGCATTCAGAAGTGAAAAGCGTTCTGGACGGAATCGAAGAATTTATCCAATCAGATGAAAGAGAGAACAAATCACAGCTTAGTGCTGTTATTGATAATTTGAGAGTGAGAACCAGGTTTCCGACCTAGTCGAGGTTATATCGACCATATCTACACTCTTCATTAAATCCCAGAACACAGACACTCCCTTCGTAAACCCACCATTGCTGTCTTTCTCCGTCCATCACGACGAGACGTGGTGTGATGGCTTACGTGCCGCCATGACCCTGAGAGCCACACAGGATGGCTTTTCACAGTCGTAGATTCAATCATGCCTGAAAGGTCAATGCGTAGAGGCCAGACGAAGATCAGTCTCACAAGGCCAGCTCTCTGGGCACCTCTTGGCCTCTTTCATCTATCCACACCCGCCCCTGGGGAGGCCAATCCAGCAAATAAACACGGTGAGCAACAGTTTACCGTTCAAAAAACCCCGCTAGATGGACATATGAGCGGGGTACCTGGGGCTTCCTCTCGACGGTGGGAGTAGTCTTCGCATTCCATTGGACAGCTACCGCCCGCCCAAGCTGGACAGCCCCCAGCCAATAAGGTACTGTCCCGTCCACGTTCCGCTTGTTTCATTAGGTGCATGAAGCTAAGGGCCGACCCCGAAAAGCGGATCGATAATCAACGCACCAGCGAAAAACACAATGAATCGAAATTCAAAGGCCTTGCGTGGCAGGTCTCTAGTAGGTTCCACGCGGATGCTTTGTTCACACTTCTGCGTTGGATTTACGCCCCACTACCTTGTGGGTCAGACGTCCGAGTCGAAGGCTCCGATTAGGGTTCCCAAAGAAAAACCCCTTCGTTGGTGTGGCAACTGCGAAGTATGCAATGCCCTAAAGTCTTTGGCGCCCTTTTGGAAAAAACTCTTTCCCATCTACCTAGTTCTTCCTCTCAATCCAGAATAATCCCAGACGCCTCCTGTTTACGCTACCCATCGAATATCACACACCGTTTTACCATCAAGGCCAAACAATCAGAAGTTATGGGATTTTTGAAGCACAAATTTCCTTTTTACTTAGCCGCGTTCAATGTCCGCACATTCTATTCGATTGGTCGGTAAGCCGCCTTAGCTAGAACCCTTTAAACTTTCAATTTAGATGTATGCTGTGTTTCCGAAACATGCACACAAGACCCTACTCCAATCATTTCCCTGCGTTCTCCTAACCCAACCTCGACCTCACGCTTCACCCTCCGTGTGTCAGGCGATTCGGTATCCAAAGCTCGCGGTGTTGCTGGTGTTGGGATTGCGCTGAGTGCCAAGGCTAAACGCTCACTTCTCGACTGGATTCCAGTCAGTAGCCGACTGTGCAATATATGTCTCAACGGCTCAGCACGAGTCAAAAGCTACAGAACGAAGCGTCGGTGCTTATTCGTCGTATGGCTGTGTGCATCAACCGATTGCAGTACACCTGAAATCAAAGATGAATTCTACAAGGATCTTTCTCAACTATTCCAAAGCGCTTGATCAACGGACGTCGTAGTAGTCGCCGGAGACTTCAATGCTCAAGTGTGATCCCTGGACGAATCAGAAAGGCTTCTTGGCGGACCACATGCAGTCCCAGCCAACCGGACGGACAACGGAGATCGCCTGCTTTAACTCTGCACGGACCATGGACTTATCCTATTAAAAACGAACTTCTCGCACAAAAAACGACACCGCCGTACATGGAAACCACCGATCTCTTCACTGCATTGGACCCAGATCGACCACATCGCCATCAGTTACTGCTGGAGTGGTTAGATTCAAAACTGCCGTTCTTACCGGTCCACACCTGGGGATACGGATCACGCTTTGCTACCGCCAAACTCTCCTCACACCTGGGAAACAACTTCAAGAATACCACCGACAACGGATACCCATGATACAACGTCAGCGATTGCTGAAAATCGGCCTTCGAAGTGGCACTCTCTGATCTCCTTACTGCTCAGTCACCAGCCGAAGGACACAATGAACACTGGGAGCAACAGATGCAGGCTATGCAAATATCGATGAAAACAACGTCGGACTTTGCCGCAAGCTCAAAAACACAAACAATGGATATTGTTTACCTCGGCTGCCCTGCTGGACGCTAGCAGAACCCTCCCTCCCGAAGCCACATACGACACAGCGCGGAAATCCCTTAAACTCCAGCTCATCAAGAGTTTGAGGAATAACCGCGAGAAGTGGTGGATTGGAAAGTGTAGCGAAATGGAGAAGGCTGCGGCTGTTGGTAATAGTTGCAGTCGTTTCCGTCGAATTAGGAATACGGGCCCTAGGAAAATAAACGTCGGCGAAGTAATTAAGAAATCTAATGGCCCACTGATTCACGATCAGCAACGCCGTCTTGACCGTTGGGCTGAACACTTCAAGGCTCAATTCAACTGGTCCCCATCGATATCTGAACAGTCACCGTCCACCTCGGTTGGGCAGATACTCCCAGTTGATACCAGTCCTCCATCTGAAATGGAGGTTTCCCGGGAAATAAGTTATCTCAAAAGAAATAAGGCCTCCGGCCCAGACGAGCTGTCCCCATCGGTTTGTAATTAGTCTCGGAGTTAACGAAACTCCTGGGCTCAGTGTTGGAGAGAGAACAGGTCCCAACTGAATGGTGTGAATCGGTCATCATACCGATTTACAAGAAAGTTGACAGATCCACTTGTGAAAACCACAGAGAATTTAGATTAATCAACATCCTCTCTAAACTTCTCGCTGGGATCATTATCCGTCGATTGTCTGTTGCACATGAACGGTGCACGCGTGGGAACCGGGCCGACTTTGATTGGTCGAGGTTGTATCGACCGCATCTTTACTCCTCGCCAAACTCTGGAGCACCGAAATTCCTTTCGTAGACCCGCCATGTTTGTCTTCCTCGATCTGAAGGCGGCTTTCGACTCAGTCGACCTCTCTAAACTCTGGCGGTGTCTTTCTCTGAAAGGTGTGCCCAAGAAGATTATTTTCATTTTACGATCTCTTTGTACTAATAGCGGAAGTCGACAAGGCTACCCTCTCTCCCCTTCTCTGTTTAGCTTTGTTATAGATCTGATTATGGAAACAACTTTATCCTCGTGCGAGGATAGCGGTATAGATTTACTTCCAGTGGCAGGCTGTCTGATCTAGAAGATGCAGACGACATTGTACTACTAAGTGAAGATCCAGGTAAGTAGCAAAACCATTCTAGATAGTTTAAGTGCTAGTGTAACCAGGATCGGTATGCGTTTTGCACCTTCGAAGTGGTGCGCCTTTCGATCGGTTGCGCTACGTTTTGTGTGCTCGGCGTCCCACTGGATTTTATTNGATTTTATTTTATTTTTTTATTTTTTTATTTTTATTTTCCGGACCCATACCTACTCTCGTCAGGGTATGCTTATATTGAAATTTGTTAATTTTGTGCCTCATACAAACAATATGCTTGGAGAATAGGGCAATCATGCTTGGATCAAGAAACGTAAGCGTGCTGGATGGCAGTGTGCGCCTAATAGAACTCCTCCTGCTAAGATGACCGTGCCGTCATTGGTCAGTACCAAAGTTCGCTCTCTCTTCGCAAAGATCTCGGATTTAACTTCCTCACTGAACACACGTATACATTCCAACACATGTATCGTATGCGTACAATAAACCTGGTTAAATCAAAATGTTGAGGATGCTCTCGTGCAGATAGATGGTTTCGACTGTCACCGGCAGGATAGACAACATGACAGGAAGAAAACTGGAGGCGGTGTGGCAAAGTACATCAACACTTCTTGGTGTGTCAAGTCTGATGTGGTTTTCAGCTATTCTGAAAAATCCATTGACTGTTTATCCGTTTGTTGTCATCCCAGATTTTCCCGATATAAAGTACAATTATTAGAAATGTGTATATACCTCCTTCGTGCTCCAAATCAGATATGTCTTCTTTCTTTGATCACCACATCCCACTTTTGGTTTCATTATTAGCTGAAAATCTTCATTTGGCTGTTGATGGTTTCAACCATGCAAGCATTTTCCCTGCGCTTTCTTTTGGCTTGTAAGATTTGTCTCATTCTCCCACCAGAGGCAGCTCGGTACTGGACCGGGTAATCACAAACCATCCCACATTGTTTTCGATTAAACTAATGGCCCCAGTCGCTACCAGTGATCACTGTATTATCCTCTTCAGAGCTAAGATATACTCCTGCTCTACATATCCAACATTCATACGATCAAACAAGATAAGGTTTCATCTCCGTAACTTTTCATCAACCCGCATTTCTGTTCCGCGTCATTCCATAACGTTTGCCCAGTCTTGGTTTGCTTCTTGTTCATCACTTCTTAATTGTATCTGTCTTTTCACCAAAACGATTAAATCGGTTTGCCATTTTTGGTGTCCGATGGAAACGCTGTTTGGTTGCAACGGCAAAATTGCATCTCCTCGCTTGAACTCACTACAAAGGCAAAAGAAACGATCCTATAAATCTCATCATCTGTCTGCTATAAAGTACTACTTTAACTTAATTAAAACTGAGCATACGGGTTTAAATAGGACGTTCGCTTCCCAAATCCCGCAAACAAAAAACACAAGGTTTCTGCGGCAAGGAATTCGTCTTCTCTGCGGACAAAAACAGGAAAAACGTGAACAGTGATGTTGATGTAAATAGCCTTACCGCTGCAGTTCTTGATCCGTCTAACGATACCCAGATATCCTCTTTCCCATTTGAGGTTTCGAATTCTGATTAATTCCCTTTTTCTAATGATGGAATTTTTAAGCTTCTACGTTATGTCAAACCATCGTCATCTGCGGGCCCCGATGATCTTTCTCCTCAGTTTCTCAAGTTTGGAGCAGTCAGTCTCACTAGTATGATGACATCCATCATCAACGAGTCTCTTCCCTCACAGATGATCCCCGATTCATGGCGACCATTGACCATAATACCTCTCCCAAAGGCCTCATCCTCAACCGTTCTTGCAGAACGTTTCCAGCCCCCTTTGCATTGACCTCTGTTGTTCTGAAGTTGACTGAGAAAGCAATCCTGAGTCACTGACAATCCCTTGTCACCATTTCCCATGATCCTCTTCAGTTCGCATATAAACCCAACAGATCCACTTTGGATGCTATGTCTATTCTGGCCCATTTTATAAGCAAGTCATTGAACAGCTCTGCCAAATCTGTTCGTTGCGTTTTTATCGATTATTTGTCTGCTTTTGATTCCGTATCCCGGTCATCCCTCATTTTTAAACTTGAATCTTTTGCCACCTCAAGACAGCTGCTTTGATGGCTTTCTGATTACTTCAGCGAAAGAACCCATTGCACAAAGCTGGACAAGAATATCTCAAGTCCTCTAGTCAATAATTCTGGTGTGCTTTAAAGTGCTGTCCTCTCTCTGTATCTTTTCTCCGCTTTGATTAGTGATCTTTCGTTTCCACATCCTGCTCATATCCAAAAGTATGCTGACGATGTCGTGTTATGTTAGACCGTTTCTTCTTCTTCGGAATTTTCCTCTTTCACTGAAAATCTGTCCCGAATCGAACAGTTTTCAAACCAGTCTGGCCTTAATTGTAACACATCCAAGTGATTGGAGTGCGTTTTTAGTTCTTCCCGCTCTACATTCCCGTCAGACTCTGTAACCCTTAATAGTAATCTTTTGTCTAGAGTGACCTCAGCCAAATATCTAACTGTTACTATCGATAATAATCTTCGGTGTTCGACACACATTCCGAACTGTATGGGAAAACTTCGGCGCCCCTCTTTTCAGCTTTGGAAGCTCAGACAAGCTATCCGTCGTGGATTGATGATAATAAGCCGTGTATCTTTAATTTCTGCCGGGTCATTAATCACAGAACGTATTCATGGTCATATGAAGTCTTGTGTGACCTTTGCCAATGAGATTCTAAACGACCCCTCCCATCCTTTGCATCTTGACTTATCTTCTTGTCGCTCCTACTCAATCATTCTTGTCGGCATCTATCCTCTCGAATAAACATTTATAAAAGCTCCACTGTACCGTATCTGGCTTGAATCTTGAATAACAAGCATCGACTTATAAGTTCAAAGTTCAAAGTTTTATTATGGGAATATCTTACAAGCTCGTGCTTCTCTTGTCCCATAGGATATTTACACAGATAAATCGTTACACATCGAAAAAGGAG
>UZAN01039782.1:63646-76529 GCA_900618425.1 Echinostoma caproni | reverse complement strand
TCACTCAGTAACTGTTCCGACTGAGACCTATACAGCAAATAGTCAATACCGGTCTGAAGCTTGATATGGAACTACTTTGTTGCAAACAGTTGCGCTTATGCATCTATTTATTATTCTTGCAACATCAGTCAGTGTGAATTCTCCTTTATCTTCCCCTGTAATTTTCTTTCAACATTCCAACCTTCATTGTGCTTTCTTATTGAAATGGGCGGCCAAAGATAGCAAGCAAAACCGGCGCACGAAATTGCATGGTTACTTGTTGTGAAAGCTGAAAAATCGAAACCTTATTGGGATTCGTCTGTTATGTCATTGTTGGGACTCGAATTAGGAATTTTTGAGTCAGACATCGTGCCCCGGACCACAGAGCTACCTGTACACTGAATAAACCTTTTGTCATTTTTAACCATGTGAAATGACAGACAGTCTTCACGTTATGACGTCGAGCGGGTCCACTCATACGGAGTTTGCTGGTTCGCAGCATTGTAATTCAAGGACCTTGTTGCGTGTGAATAATTATGAATAGTAAACTGTTCATCACATCACAGTGGTCAAACATATTGGTACTTTCACATAATACAGTTGACCGTTGGATGATCGGAACAGTTGAGGTAGATTACAAACGTCAGACAGATGTGAAATTTGTAGTTCGATATTTTTAATGTTTACCTGTTCTTTTGAAATCGTGGAAGCTTTTGGGCATACAGTCGAATAAAGCAATCACCGAATTTACACCATCAGGTTACCAAGTATCTCGTTCTTTGGAGATAAATAGCTAACAAATGGATGAGTTCAGATCAGAACTACAGGTGACAATCAACAACTCCTATGAAGCGAAAGACGACGGAAAGTTGATGCCAGGGCTCTAGGAGTTTTGTTCAGGGCTCTGAGGTGTAATCGATCCTGTGATTGGTAACCTGTTCAGTTACTCAGCTTTCATTCACGCAGTGTCTCATCTGTTCACCTAACTTGGATTTTTATCGAGGAAGTGAATACTTGCTCCTCCATCGACTGAACTCCATCCTAAATTTGATTATTCAGTGGCCAATGATGAGGTAAGGGTGAAGGGAAGGGTGTGAGAATCGATCACTTAGACTGACGAGCCTGTATTTTTGTTACTCAAGCGTGTTCGTCAAAGACCTGGTTTGATGAATATGTGTAAAACTAATAAAGGTGATCTAATCACAATGATAAAGCACCCGAATATGAGTTCATGGAACTATTGAGCATAACTATTTCTGTGATTTTGCAAAATGTCACAGTGCCCGGTTATTCTTCCCTTGTTGGACGCTAGTTTCATTTGTATCACGCCACAAACACTACTCTGAGGGGGAGGAGGCGTTCTGTTATGAATGGTTCACAATATTTATCTTTTCTTCTTTTCTCCTCACCGCTTTTTCCACCAACTAGTCCACTGAAATGCCAAATTCAGCTTACTTTGTGTGAAATTCCCCCAATCCGTCGAATTGGAAGCGGTGAGCACACTGTGGGGTGCATCACAGAGAAATTGAGTGGAGCACATGCCGGATGATTCGCAATAATGTATGTGCGTTAACGCATCAAAAAGTACACGAGCCTGTTTTGATCAATACTCCTGCAATTATCCAATTGCTGATCGATCAAGCCCAATCAGTTATTCTTCCGTCGAGGAAAATAACTAGGTCCGAGTCTTTTTTATCAGCTGTCACCTGCCACTGTGTTACACTACGTCTACAATTAGTGACCGGAAGGCTTTCCATCAACCTTCAGAACCTGTTCTCTCGGCTATGAAGCATGGTATTTTGTATTCATGCCCATTGTGCGAATGACAGCGATTATAAGTCAGCTCCGCCCCTTCAAAGTTCACATGAGATCCTAACAAGAACTGAATTTTTATCACTAAAGTCATTTTTAATGCCAAGCCTTCCTGTCCTGTTTGAATGCTAATTGCCACGATCATAAAATCCTCAACTGAAGAGTGGAATCGCGATCGTATAAACTGCGATAGACACGATCACCAGAGCGGGGTCAATGGATCGGCGATTGAATGACGCGAGCCACGGTCAGAATAGTTTTGTGCATTGTTGTTGATGCGTGGATGCGCACATTCACTGTTGAAACCCATCCGGGAAGGGCATCGCTTACCTCGGCCTGCCCGTCTTATAACCGTGTGTACTATACTTACGGTCAGCTATTCGATTGCGAAAATTTCAACGTTCAGTTATACAGAATAGAATAAAAACGTGTGGATTACCATGCGGTTAAATGCCAAAGTCCTCTCCGATTTGTGTCATGGGCGCCTGGCCTGAACGACGCATAATTCAAAATGTGAACAAGCCTTTAAGCATAATAGCAGGGTGTTGAGAGTATACCTTAATGGCTTCTTCTCCCCCACCCCGCCCCACCCCGCCCGCCCGCAGTACCGGAGAGGTCAAAAAATGCATTCCCCTGTTATGGGTCAAATTTTTACTTGACCAAAGCACATGGATGTCTCCACCGGTAAAAAAAGGGCAATCACTATCTTCAGTCAAAAGTGACCCCGGTAGCTTTCTTATGTATCATTTTGGTTGTTTCGACCACATCGAGTGAACCTTGAATCTGATCATGTTGCTCAACATGACGACCGTTCGCGGTTACAACCAGTGCCGAGTATTCAACTGTTTCAATCATTTATTCATTGTTTAAACCGCTGGTTCCTTGCGTATAAGTAAATTTTCGTCCAAATTACGGTATTTGGCAGATGACGCAAGAAAACAATCTTATATTTGAATCGAGAAAGGCCCAAACGTTGCATAGATGCCAGAAAATAGCTTAATCTGGTGACAAATGTGCCACAAAAAAATATCGATATCATGTGAATTAAGCCAATAAGTAACGAGTATAGCACTTTTTCGCATTTTCTGCCCAAATGGTTACAGAGTACATGATTCCATTGGAGGGGATAGAAGCCGAAATATGTGAAAAAATAAGACGGGAGGCTTGAGCCTCCGTACTTTATTGCGCAAATTATTGCGTTGCTCTGCTCCTTACTAAGACTTGTGACATGCTCGAAGTGGTCAAGATGTGAACCCTAAACCTGGAGCACAGAACAGCAGCGCCGATCGATAGTTTGAATGTAACCTGGGCTGACGACTGCATCTATTTCGACAAACACTCGTGAGATTAGCCACTTCAGGTTCCACAAATGCTGGGTTTACGCAGTGAACAAAAACTCATTGAGATTTATTATTATTATTATTACTATTACTATTATTACTATCAACTGAGTTATCATCATCATCATCATCATCCACACACCTAAATATGTTTTTCCAATTAATAATTCGTTAATTGGTTTCTTTTTTGTGAATTTTATCTTGTTCAGAGCAATACTAGCTTGACGTGGCGTACTTCGAATCAGATGGCAGATGTGTCAACCTTCGGGTTCTGACCAGTAGTGCAAACGTATTAACGGCTGAATCCGGGACCTCGCATATGAAATGTTAGCATTCTGGGAAGCTTATCACATAGCCTTGATTGCTCCAGAAACGTTTCCTTTTCGCTGTATACGAAATACTATGATAATACGAAAATAATATTATAAACTATAATATTCCACAACTTGCTTGTAAAATGTTGTAGGGTTGGAAATGAAGTAAGTTTAACGAAGTATTCCGTGGCAAAACCAAAAGATAGCTTGTAGTGATTGTAGTAGTAGTATTAGTGGTAATATGCATGGAACTCGGAACACGAACTACGCAATACGAATCAAGGATTAACAATCACAGACTGGATCACGTAAGCACTGGGCCGTACTGGCACTAGCACGCAATATCCCACGTAACTGAGATGTGAGGAGAAGGCCATAGGAGTAGTAGTTCAGTTACTGAAAGAAATAATGGAGATGAAATAATATGTACAAAGTACCTTCATTGGTTATCGGGGCTTCTACCAATCGCGTTCCAGTATTGCATGCATCATTCTGCTTCTGTCTGGGCAGCCCGGTTTCTCATTGGCTGGTACGATCTACCAAAGGTATGTAATCAGAAGCAGTAACACGTAGGCACGTTGTTGATGTCACCCGTGAGGTTTGATTGATCACAGATGTCAAAAACTGTAACTCGTCGCTCCGGAGTACGCGTCATCCCTTAGACCCGGATCACCACATAACGGTAATGCAGGTCACTCGGAGCACTGTAGGTGATTTATGTTGGGAGATTCGGTCATCTTAGCCGTATTCCTACAAAACTCAGCTCCCGATTGAGTTTTCAACAACGAAATTGAAAGTGTCATAGACACACAAGACTCACATGAAAACCAGTCTTTCGAGAGACTGATTATAATTGAAATGGTCTGTTCGGATGACGGCTATCTGCCTCTTTCAATATGGAATCCAACCTGTTTATTCTTGAGACACAAACCTGAGAAGATTTACATTGGCTCACGGTTCGCGCAGTAACAGACTTTGACTTTGAACCCGCTTGATTGTCGTTCTAATCAAGTGGACCATTCTCAAAGATTAGAACAACTATCGATTCCCATCAACAATGGGGTTAAACAATCTCCTGTGTTCAGAAAAAGTAGTTTGTTTCAATGATATTTGAATCACAGTGGGTTTCCGGAAGAGAAGTTGAACTTTGAAGTTGAACTTCCTTGTGAGACTCCATTAGCGCCATGTATCTCGAGGAAAGTTGTCGCGGCCGCCCTGGTACTCCGTTAGTATGAGTAGGCATGCCAGTCGACCTGTGCAGTGAAGTGCTCCCAGTGGGACTCAAACGTTGGTAGAAAATGAAGCTCACCGATAGCTTATCGAAAGTTTATTTGTTACTCAACCACTGAAGAGTAATTAAGGCTCGAGTTCGTCAAAGTTTCAGCGCTTTTCTTCTTTTTTCATCCAAGGTGCTCGTCCAAACCGCTAAATGAAGTAATCTATGTACGGATATGCCAGCGGTATATGATAGAAGAAGGCCGCGAGAAGGTTTCTCAAATACTGACCTTGTAGTAAAGTAAGGTGAGGAATAATGGAAGAATTGAACAAGTAAGAACGATAGCTTTGTCGGACAGAAGGAAGCGAGTAGTAACCAGATGCTATGAACCCCTTTACGCGTTACGAGCAAGAAAATGATCTGAACAAGATAGAAATAATCTGATTTTGCTACAAGAAAGACAACTGGTCGATCCTTTCTATATAACTCATATCCTGGACTGGAATCACCAAGTCAACCCTAACTACCCGATAGAAATCCTCTGTGATTGTAGTTTGTATGAGTAATGCCGTAAAGGACATCAACATTCTACTGTCAAACAGGTATTTCAATGTTAGCGATAATAAACAGACGAATTGCAAGATCCCGGTCAGCCTTCTTCGCTTGTCGTTTTTTTATGTCGTGGAAATATGTCATTGATTTAGTGGCTTCAAGTTTATTAACAAATAATGATCAAATCAATCGATAAATCACATTAACGAATCGAATAAGAAAGTTAATAACATTTTCAGCACAGGCCTTATTTGTAACATGTGCCATTATCGATCGAATTCGATTTGGACAGTCCAAATGGAAAACACGGTGTGTTATTCGTAAGACACGTTTTCGTCCATATGCGGGGTATACCAAAATTCTCTCTCTGTGTCGCTCTTTGGTCTCTGATTAAGGTGGGAAAATGAGCGTGTCATTACTCACAGTGCTTTCACTGCACATGAATGTTTCTTATTCTGACTCATTTGAGCTAACGTCTTTGTTCTATGGTTTTTTGTTTTGAATAATTCGGGTCAGTCTTTTGCATCAGAGACAGTGCTAATCGTACAAATAAACACGTACAAACCAAGTTCGAATAAAAACATCGTATCTTCTACTGTACAGCAGAGCAAGTCAAGCTCTTCGTGTATCTCCGGTGTTTCCATGAGACATGGTTATTCTTTCTTGTGCTGTTCATGATGGGTTGAATCCGTGATTGACTGTTTTCTTACCTCGACAATATGATCAGTCATAGGTTCTATGAAGTCCTTTATCTATCGCCTTCTTTGTTTTTGATTGCTTGAAGGTTCTCTCGGGTGATATTTCCAGTCGCTATGTCTGCGTGGTTGAGTCGTGCAAACTCCATTCCTAACCAGGTTACCTGAAGTTTCCTTTTATTGGCCTCATGTTTTACTACACTAAGTATACAAATACAACCTTCAAGCATGGATGCCATCTGGTAGCAAAATAGTTTGCACTGGATGATAAAGGAAGTTAAAAAGGTGTTTTGGCGATGAACAACTCAGTTGGCGCAAACAAGTTGATAACATCCACCGAAGAAAGCAACAAAATTAATCACATCTCAAATAATGCTATCCTCCATTCAATTCACCAGAAATTTCTTGTGTAACCAGCAAACAGTTTGTGATTAGTTACACAAAACACCTGTCACTAGACGATATTGTTCACTTTAACTCAAACTATCCGTAATAAAAGCAGTTCAGAATGTTTTTGCTGGTGTTCACTTGCTCACTGAACGTGACTCCTAGACTGCAACGTTCCATTCATTGTCAGCCAGAGTGACATTCTTGATGCACTAATTTCGTAAAATCTTGCGTATATTTACCTGCATTTATCTAGGTATGAAGGTAGCCGGAAATTTCTGAATTGTCGCATAATCACTAAACTGTATATGCTAGCTCGATTGACGGTGTGAACCAGTCAGAATGTCACTACTAAGATTAGTGAGCAACAGAACGTCAGTCGACACTAGACAGAAGCTACAATTCATATAACCTATCAGCCCTGACTCAGTCATCCATAACACTTATATGGTGCCGTGGTCAAGTAGTGTAGGTCATCATCTCATTTACCCGATTGTCACATGTTCCAATCTCACTGTCTTTATCAGTTACTGATTGACTGAACTTTACTCATTGAAGATAGATTGTAAGCTTATCCATTCATAAAAGAAGCTAACTCAACACTATTTTTCACCTGACTGTAACAAACTTTTCCACCAGTACTTAGGTTATAAAGGTTGAGAAGTGATAAAGTAACCATAAAAATAACCATAAAGTGTTTAGTTTATCACCTTTGCAGTCTTTGAATTATGCAAATAGGAATCGATTCCGTTGAATAAAATTCACAAGGAACAAACCGTTCGCAACCGAGTTATTGAAAAATATCGGTTTTCATAAACTATCGGCTTAAGTTGTTTTCGGTTGTATGAGATAGGTAAATTTTGTGTCTCACATCAAAGTAATTCATGAGATGTTTTGGTGTGGCTAGAACACACTATTTGTACCGACCTAATTTTCTGAATCTCAAAATATTGTTTTCCCAAAACAGTTCAAAATAACACACTTCCGATTAGATTTCCAATCGGTGAACTTTGAGTATATATTGGTGAGATAAAGTAGTCACTGAAGGCATTTCCTCATTCGGACAAATTCTAAATAAGCTATTCAACAAAGATATTTGGTCCCAAGGCAAGACCCTTACTTCCCTCCATGAAGTGTTTCATCTGGATTGAAAAAGATCAATTTCTTGTCATTTTCACACGTGAATACTTCTGTTCTTCTCACATTTGCAAAGCGCTAATAATGACAACGTTAATTCCGTACTCTCGAGTCAATTAACTTTCGGTTCAGGTCAACATGTGGTAAACAAATACGTCGACCATTATCGACCTGTTATGTGTCCGTTTCAACTAGGTCTTGTCTTAAAATGCTTACCCTTGACACTACGCCCTGACGGATGGGGTTATCGTCTTTGGACCGAACACTCGTATACGAAAATGCACAATATTTTCTGCAGTTGATGGGTCGCTAAACAATAATGATTGAATTACCATCAATCATTGAACTTATCTGTCACCTCACGAGAACCAGCAAACCACCATTACGTTGTGTTTGCCCAAAGCTGGGCCAATGAATTTCTTCAAACATTATTTGGGTACCTAATTGTTGCTACTGATCATTTGTTAGTAGTTAAGAATAAAAGCTGAATTTCCTCTCGATAGTAATAAATATCCTTCAGCGGGTTGACGTGATGAAAATCCTGGTGAATCTTAGGTGAGCATCGGCTGGACTGTTCGAAAGATATTTTTCTTGATAGATTTTAAACGTTAATGTACACGCCTGGGAAAATAAATCGAAAAGTGGTATGCACAGGGTGATTCCAAGTAAGTCCGAAAGAAAGTCCGGCTGAAGTGCGATTTTTACGGAACTTCTCGACTCCATATGTGCCTTCGATTTATAAAATATCCCAGTGGGAGGGAACCATACATCACTTCCACCCAGCCGAAAACACAAAACGGTTAGGTTTGTAGTAGATCCATTTGTTTTCCATCGTGATTCGAAGGCAGGATGTCCCACACAAATATACATCTATTCAAAGATAAAATATGTACAGGGCTCCTTTGGGTAGGTGTGATACTGTCGGAAAGCTTCGATAAAAATTAAGTGATTTTCCTTAGGATTCATTAATGAAGCTTTTGAATGATCAAATTTTTCTAGTATGTTCATTGTTGATCGTTTAAGGTGAACGTCCGACCAGCTCCGTATGCATCATTCACTAGTGCAGAGAGTAAGACAATTCTTTTCGCACGGTAGAACTAGTGACTAGGGTTTAATGCCTTTTCATACTCCTATTCTTGATATATAAATGAAATCATTTTATTCCCGAGCTCTCTAGATGATTCAGTTTTGCATTGTTCACCATCTCGATTGTAACAACGGCCATCACTCTCTCCGTTTGACGAAAACATCCTCGCGATGTTGGGTCAGTAACTGGGACTTTTCGAACAGATGCTTTAAACAAAGTCTTTCTGTCGTTGACTTTCTCGATTTCGAGTGATTTCTTGCTCATTACTGGAGGAACTGATCATCGCCTCTGAGGATCACGGTCATATTATGCAAGTTGGGACAAATTGTCAAACATGGGTAGGTAACCGTGGGAATTTGCTCAGCCATTGGTTCGATCTCACATAGGTTGATGTATCGGGTGGTTAAATTCTGCACATTGAAAACATCCAGTGAATTACTCGGTAGTTTCCAAAGCCTTTTCAGCAAGTCATTGTTCGTCTCTGTTAAAGCATGAAATCACGTCAAATTCACCCAGTAGACCGGAGAAAGCATATCAGGTGGTTGCGCAAAAAATCAAGCTTTACAATGAGCCCAGAAAGTCTAATTATGTTTGCCGTTATGTTCAATAATCTGGGTCGTACAACTAAGTGATACAAGCTTTCATTGAGTTTCTCATCAGTAAAAACCAACGACAAGCGAGCGATACACAAGTTATCCAAAGAATTTAAAAATGGCTGTCAGCAAGCTGTTTATTATAATTTAAAATAATTATTTATCCAATATAGCTTTTTTGATGACGCATCTGAGTTTAAACGACTATTTCGCTAAACCTTCATTGTATCCTGGGTTATCGATGGCCTAATTCCACAGGGACAAGTAATTTTCATCCAATTGATTCACTTCTTATCTTCATTTCTTCTTTTTCCACTTCACTCTTTTTTGAGTCAAAATAACAGTGAAGGCATGTTTCATGGAGAAGGAATCGACCAATCACGGGGTAGCCACAGAAAACGGGGCAAGCTGGCCGACGGGATTTGTAGTTGAAACACATATGCCCAGGGAATACAAGTGATCTTAATCACCTTCCAGAGTATGATCATAAGATGACCACTAAAGGTTCAAGTAAAATGCATCATATGAAGGTTCATCACAAGCATTGGGTAGTTCTTCGGCTGTTGTTGCAACTCTTCAGGAGTGAGCAAACTGATAATATCCATTCTATCAGCTTTCTAGTGACATCACATTTCCATTACATAGCTGCATATTCCAGAGTAGCCCTCGACAACATTAAGGGTGATGCTTCGAAATATTGAGGGCCTTGATTCATCGTCGCATACAGAATCATAATTTTATTCAACGGGTTTGAGAGACATAACAGGTAGACAGTCGGCTCATAGCCTGTGCAGTTTGCCTGAGATACAAATCGATTCATGGAAACATGATCGAGGCAAACATCTGCGTTTCTTTCGCCGTCCTGCATCCCTTCAGTTTGGTCTCCGCTCAGATAAAACATACAAAATTCTTTTTTTTGTTGATATCCCGGTTTGTATCGATACATGAATCAATTTCAAAATTATTACGTACTCTGGTTGGCTTTTTCCGACGTTAAACGCGAATATCAATCAAAAGGTTGTTAGAGAATAGTTATTTACAAAATACATCAACATGTAGCACGGATGGTATCAATGCCGATTTGATGCTTTAACTGGTCTGAGGTAATTATCGGGCTCTTATTATCCAAAATTCAACAATTGTACATAGAATAATGTTTCATATTGCCATTTGGAATATCACACATAGATAAACCACGCGCAAAATCGCGTGACGAGAGTGATTATTCGGGCGCGCTGCCCAAATATATATTATTATGTCCGGAAAGGGCCTTTGGGATACGTATCAGATTTATAACTAGATATTTCTAATATTTAATGATAATGATCAGATCTAAATAAGAGGGAAAGAAAGAGAAAGAGAAGGGAATGAGAAAATCGAAAGAATTCCTGATAGCAATGTCTTTAGTGCTGAGATTCAGAAGATTCGATAGCATATCTTCTTTTAGTGTGCACACTCTTTTCTTAGTCATATCGAGTTCTTAGCATCACGCAGAGATACAAGTATGGTCAGATTAGAACAGTGTAAACAAGATTTCACCTCCGAGCGATGTACGGATTTCACATTGTTTCACGATCGATCACATGTGTTCGGCAAATTGTTGAACAGCCGTCCATAATTGTCGTCCAACTGATCGAATATACGAGGCAGGAAGCAGAAACCCGTAACGACCCTCATCGCACAGCTCGATTGTGTACGCGTAGAGTACACCCAATTCACCGGCCACAAAATCATCGGATCCGCCGGCTGCTTCATCTAGAATAGAGAATGAAAAATAGAAAAGATTATCGATTGAGAAAAGAAACCATGCACTAACACTGTACCTTGTCTGTCTATTTGTCTGTCTGTCAGTTAGTCTGTCTGTCGTCTGTCTCAATCGGCTTTTATACGATGACAGTTTAAGAGACTCGATAATTTGATCGACTTAAAAAGAGAACGCCGGAACAATGGGATAGGCATTCAATCTCAGTAAATCACGACAAAAGAAGTATCAGTTGCTCGAATCACAATCTATTTACATTGGTTTAAATCATTGACTGTGTTTACCATTCTTTCAATCATTTTCTTTCTACTGACTTGATCTGACCATCCTTCAGACTTCACCTTCACGCACAATTCTCAGTTCATCGATTCCACGGTACACTCGGAAGCACTAGACTCGAGTTTTGCTCTCACAAGTAACTGTGAGCCACATGCAAAATGTTCTTTTGAGTTGAACTACAGAATTGCTCATTTTCATTTATGATGCTTCTGTTTTTATTTAAGGATATCCCCATCATCATTAACGTAAATAATAAATTGTTCTAAGAAGCATCTGCAGACATACAGGTGATCGAGTGAGCAAAACTGCGTATGGATTTCGGTCGGCGAAGCTCGCGATGCACCGTGCTTTCCCACAACCTCGAATAATGGTATGCTGAAGCTGTGAGTAGACGGAATCCAATTGGGTCACCGAAAGATTACTTCAATGTAATTTCTACGGTTCTGAAACCGACTGCCTGCCGCATCCTCACAAATAGTGGTACCAGAAACAATCGAGATACGCGTCTTTGTTTTCAATTCACTGCATAAAAGTAATTTGTCCTTACACAATTGATTCAATCGTTTGACGAGTAACCATCTCACATAAAACGAACAAATCAAACGAATTTAGCTCTGATAGAAAGAACAAAAATATGTGTCACTATTTGGGATTAAAACTGTCTTGGAAAAATAAAATAAAATAAAACCACGGATTAGTAGAAACTATTTGATCGTGAGACCGGAAATGGGGATCACCATGATCACAAATTTGTTTGTTCACTCATTCCTGCAACGAGATTACACGTGGTACGGTGTGTGTGAGGAGTGGGCCAGAGAAGCTTTAGAGCTTGCACAAATTGTTTTTGGGGACACAGAGGGGGGTTATTTAGACGAATGTCCACCGCTTCTGCTTAACCAGCATCCGACAGCTAACTCGACTCGATAATCGCCCACGAAATTTATACAGGGGTCAGAAAGTCTCGGAAACGTCCACAGTGTGATTTGTTTCGGCTAGATGTTTAACTACTACACTGGTGAGTGAATTAATCGTTCCGGTGTTCAGCCACGCATGGTGGTATTCACGAATCCCTTCGGACAATCACATGATCATACGGCCTATGTACGTTTTTCCACAGGAACAAGTAAATGAGCATACACGGAATGAGGACACAGAGTCTGGAAATTTGTCCTTTAGTCGCAAATGCAGAATTGACTTGGACTTGAACAACACTCGCAGCATGGATGCACAGAAAGTCTTATCGATTGCATCGCATAATCCTCTTCGTATGATTTCAGCTAATGTGTCCCCTTCGGACGGCGAAGAAATGTATAAAGACTTTTTCTTAACCTCGGTGTTCTGTACGGAGTTTTCCGTGCATTGAAACATCTTGTTAACTAAGCGCTCCGAATCCCAGTTACTTGCAAAGATCTGACTCTACTGGCTCTAAAGGGATCTTTAAAACAACACTGTCAAATTTTCTACGTGCACCGCGTTGGAATGTGAACCAAACATAGTAGTAGTAGTAGTAGTAGTGGTAGTGTTATATTCCGAAAAGGCGGTGCTGGTCGAGGAGAGTNACAGATGAAGGGTCACTAATTTTGGATGCATAACAGGAAAAGCTCATCAGAAACCTGCCTTCGCAGCACATCGCGACACATGGGGCAATGGATATAGCAGGCTGTGTTTATTCTTCCCAAATATATTACTTGGTCTTGGATGGTCTTGTTCTATTTTTAATCATTGAAAGT
>UZAN01039782.1:44428-62683 GCA_900618425.1 Echinostoma caproni | reverse complement strand
TAATCATTGAAAGTTACCGACTAGTCACAAGTGAGTAGTATCTCACAACAGTAGTAGTAGTAGTAGTAGTAGTAGTATTAGTAGTAGTAGTAGTATTAGTAGTAGTAGTAGTAGTAGCCGCTAGTTCGAGAAGTCACTAATTCAATTCATCGTCTAAAGGGATAAGGGTAAAATGGGGCTCAGAGCTGCGCTCCTTGTCACTGTCCGTTTATATCCCGTGACTAGTGAGAAATTAAATCTTTCTCAATAGGCAAGCGTCCAGTGGCAATGTAATGACCAGCGAACTGTATACACCAGAACTCACAAAGCAAATCCGAGGATGATCCAACTTGATAGACAAACCCATGTCGTTCTCGAATTGCTTTTCGAACCAAGTGACCCAAGTTGATCTGAAAGTGAATCGGGGCATTGTCCAGTAAAGGCCTTTAGTTCATGTGGGAGCTGTTCTATTTCAGAAGTTTTATTTACTTGCCGGTGATTCGTCTGGATAAAATGTTTGGCTTTCAAAAAAATCAGAACTATACACAGACTTGATTTCTGTCCCACAGAAATTAGCTCAGTACACAACATTTCATAAATAATTATATTTAATCATTTAAGGAAGGGGTGGGAAAACGAAAGTTCAGTACTGTTAGTGCCTCACAGCACTATTATTAGCAGTCTATTGGCGATTAAAATGAACGCAAACAGACTCAAATTTGCCGCTAATAGATTGAAGATGAAATATTCAGGAGGCCAAAGCTCATCATGGAAGTTGTTATGGCAGCAGATTACGCACTTTCGTTTTCCCATCCATTCCTTAAATGACTAAATGTGATTATTAAATACGGAAAATGCACTTCTACCGTCGGAATGTTCTTTTATTCTGTGAGCTTGTTGTAGCTATGAGTGGTCTATTTCAGATGAGGCGGCTGGGTCTGTGTAACCCAATTTACCTAAACTCGTATCGTTCTTCCTAGCTAACAATCTATGGGCATCAAAGTGGTGGCTGTACTGTTGACTGTGTTTGCGCTTGAAGCACACCAGTGACAAACCGCTACCCGATTTGGTTCACACAAAATAGTTGCTTAGCATTATCTAATGCGTATAAAGTACCAAGTTTAAAACCTACTCGTAGCCATAAACGTCAACTGACCAAAAAGGACATTGAACGATATTCCATTCGGGGCCATTAACAGAGACACACGTCAATCAAATTTGTGTCAAAAACAGAAATTACTTCTTACCATATTCTTATAGTTTTTCGGATACTGATATCTTGCAAACCCGTACGGAGTGAGAATATACTGTCCGTACGAGTGTAAACTGAGATACAGTATCATTTTATCTTTCAGTTCCGTCAGACGTCGAACTATACTCTGGGTTTCTAACTCGGATGCCGGTTTGCTTCCCCGATAGATATCCGTACATGCTTGTGGCGACGAACCATCTCCTGCTGGTGCCGTCGCGGATGAGTGAGGATAAGGTGTAGGAAAACATAACAGACGGACAACAGAGAGAGCGAGAGAAAATGTATAATTAGTTTGGAATAATAGGACCAAAATAATGTGAACTCATGGTTACTATAAATATGAGTTGTTGACATTGCTATTCACTGATCACGTTGCAATAACCTAACTTTCGCCATAACGTCTGAGCAACTGTACCATCACCATCTACTCATATATTTTTGTTCACATTAATTTCATGATATCAGTCAAATAATATCATTGGATCTATGGAAATGAATGAACAAAGACCACATATATTCTCGAATTGAAAAACCTTTTCAAATACACATCTGCCGCTTCTTGAACGTGATAGCAGACTTGCTGTGTACAGTGATCTGCCATGTAGGGGGTTAGTTTTTTATGGGAAACTGAAGGACAGTTTGGTCACACCTTTGATAAGAAAATCAAAATATAAACTTGATGAGGACAGATAAAATATCATCGGCACGCGAGTCCCGGACCCAAACGATGACTGATTGCTATGGGTTCGCACTTAGTTCCAGCTCCTCGTAGACAACTTTCGATGAATAAATATGTAGTAATTAGGTTCAACTTTTAGATATAGCTGATTTTCAACAATAGATGAAAAATGCTTGGTCAGCCCTTCAGATCATTGATTAGGTAACTCTAATGTCCTATTTTGCTAGTTTGATAAGTTAAACATTGTCAGACCAACCAAGTTTACTATAGCACTATCCATTTCATGTTTTCTACCTGGAGACCTATGTGATTGAGCACTTCCTGACACACTGCTACCATTTTAGATTTCTCCATTTTTTCCCACTCCGTTATTAACGATTTTCCTCTGAACCTCTCTCTTATCAATAACGTATATTGGATAATAAATGAAATAGATTAGAAAATGCATTTAAATGCGATGGAAATGTTTGCGATAACCAACATAGTGCACTGGGCAGCTGTTTTGTCTTGTTTGTGACTCTGTCGGTTATCACAAACATTTCCATCGCATTTAAATGCATTCAACTAGTGGGTAATTATCGATCTCTTGAGGAGTGAAACCCACAGCTACGATCATCAACAGTGTCATGTGCTTATGAAAAACTGAATGGGCTAATCCAAACATTTGCCGTCTAGAGTAGAAAACATTAAATAATTCATCGCTGTACAAAGCTGACGATTCGACTCACTCTATCTTTCACAGTGAGGGCTTTCGGAAATGATTTCTGACAGACAAGGGATACTTCGCTTCAGGCCAATCAGAGAACATTTGCTCATTCGTTTTTATGAGTACTCGTCTATCTTTTTATTTCTACACCAACTCTTAGTTGCATGTAGCTCGATTCCAGCCATTCATAAAGCTTTTGATTGTTCAGTGCTGTTCAAGCGGACTGTACAAATGATCAGCTGACACAAACGAATGCGACGGTCGAAGAGCGTGGGAATCAATCACAAGGTCCTTCAACTGAACTTGATTGGACGACCATTAAGCGAACTGATCATGCCACGGAGCAACTGGATGGTGTGGATGTCAAGGGTATATTCTTATGTAACAATTGATATTTGGCTCCTGGTTGGTAGACTATTGCTTCATTAAGTCCGTTTTGACCTTACTAATAACTATCCCTGCCATTGCACTCAGGTCGTTCGTGGTCAGATAATTAAGGATCGTTCGAGGCGACCATGAAGCTCAGCTATGTTTCAAAAGTAAGGCTCCAAGACGCAAAACTAAATCTGGACCATGTTTCAAAAGGTAATTACAAGATACAACGTCTGAATTGAATGGAATGGGGGGCGGGGCTGAATCTGTTTATCCGGACGAACGGGAAGTAAACGTTCGAAAATCGAGAGTAAATTATCTGATTTTATCTCGATAGTTAACGGTGGCGTCCTCAGTTAATGGCAACCACACGTTCTTATTCAAAGTTTTCTTTTCATTCTGTTGACTTCCTGGGGTTCCCTTGATTCTTGGTAGTACAAGAACTGCTGTTAGAACCTAGGCATACTTTAAATGTCTCCACGGTAATTAATTCCTCTGGCTCATCAAAGAGTTCCAAGCATAGACTCCTTAGTAAATGAACAGCTTTTCTGACTTAAACCTCTCAGGGAAACCAAAATTCTGATAAAATAGTTATAACACTGGTTAGCCCGGTTAGGACCGAATGCATCAGTTATTTTGAAACCCAGATTTACCTTATCGAATGGTAAAATCCGAACAACACCTCTCAAAACTTTGTGACTTGGTCTCTTTCTGGCATCTTTTTATCAGAAATTAGGCTAAATTGCAATATTCTTCGTTTTCGTACAATCAAGGGGCAGCTAACGAAGCAAACCGAAAGCCTGACAATCGAAACCGATCAATGGAACCTCGTGATTCCCGCTAATCAGGTTTAACCGGGTGATTATGTTTCACTTATGTACCAATAAATCTTATCAAATCTAATTTGTTTAGAATAGCTATATAATTGCGGTGTATGAAATTGTACATTTTGTTGACAGTTGTAAATTATCCTTTCTTCAGCCTTTATCCTACATTGTTGTTGTTTTTCTCGTGTCCTAGGTGTAAGAACGAAGCTCAATTGTAAAATGGTCGGGTAATCATGTTAGCATTTAACTACATGTTCAGGTAAAATTAGGTTATAAACTGAGAGGTTGCACTGCTTTTAAGCGGTTTAATCAAAATGTTTTACTGCTTTACTCACAGCGGGAAAAAATATGTTCTGTTACTCATTGTTTGACAAATGTGACCCCCTCCCTAGTCTGATATACTATGAACATGTTTTAGGCACATTAAATCCCTTCCGAAGTGTAAACGTGGGGCTTGTGTGGTACATTCCATAATAAGCATCATTTCTGCCTGAATAATATTGCCTCTTTTCTGAGGTGAATTTGGCCAAATGGCTTTGTAAAAAGGCTTAATAAAGGACGGTGGAAAAAGATTACAGGACTCGTTCGTACAGTCTGCACTTTGATCGCTACCCAAACGATGCGAAATAAGACCTTTTGAAATGTTGATGAGGCAGTGCAGACGCACTACGCATGACAAAGCTAGGTTGCATGCTTTATGCCAAGGCACATTTTGCTGCATATCAACTGGTACATTCAATACAGCAGAAAACTAAAGCATAAATCGTGCAACCTAGCTTTGTTGTGCTCCCGCTTCAAGTTTATTTTGGGAAATACATGGTTCGATACTCTCGGCGAAGTCTTGGTGGCTACGGTTCAAGGAGGGTTAACATAAAACATAAGGAAAAACAACATAGATAAACAGCAGTTCTTTAGGTCTTCTTTCCGAGAAGAAGAACTGCATAAGTTTGAGGAGCGATCTATGGTATGAAAAACTAATTTCGCATTTCGACTACCGATAAACATTGCCAGTAGTCAGTGTGGACCAGGATAAGTCATCGGAGTGAATTGCTCTCGGTTTCTTGTGCGCCACACGTCTGTGTTTCCTTGAAGCAAGCACACAGTTCACGTGCTCACATGCAGAGGTTTCGTAAGAACGCGGTCGAATATTATTATTATCCACCTAGCTCGATGCACTATGGACGTTCCATTGCCTCAGCCCGCATCACAATTTGATTGATGCTCGCAACAGGCTTTGTGAACGTGCTTTCCAACCCATGGTTATAGGAATTAATATGATTATTGGTTTGACTAGCATACTACTACTCACTCACAGTTTACATCATACTATCAAGTATAATAAAAGTTCACTGATAACTTCATTCAACTGCACAACCATTACCGCTAATCTCAAGGTCTTTTGACTTTTGCTTTCACATTTACATTTTCATCAATTTTACCACTCGTTCTCTCAATTCAATGTGATACACCAGTTACCCCATGAGTTAGCTCACCGAAGTGCGTGAGGGATGCCCTCAATGAACCTTTGAACGGCACGACTCTCTGTCACGCACTCACCCGTTTCTCCTAATATCATTTTTTCCTTTGTGTAAAAATGATGAAGTCTGCAACTTCCTCGCAGTTACCGATAAAAAATCTTGCCAATTTATTTTCGATCCGTTAGTTCACAATAAATTGACAGCTCAGTTGGATCATTTTTCACGACTATGACTGTATTGGAATCACCGGAACGTCTTGAAGAATATCAGTAATTATAGAGTCCTGGGAGGAAGAGTTACGTCGTTAAGCTGTATCAATGTTTACACGTTGAGAGCACGGATGCGGTTCAACTGGAAACCGCGCTGAAACTACTAGACAGAATTGCGCTGTCAAACACCTGACGTATCCCAACGTTAGTGATTGCTCAAATCTATTAGTGTACCGGCTTACAAATCAGGTCCCAGGTTTCCGGAAAAGTTTAATTCCAGCCCCAGGACCTTCGTCACTAGTAATCTATTAGGTGACTGCTGAACAAGGTGCCCAATCGAGTCATCTCGTCAACAGTAATCGACACGTGCACATCTATGCGCAACACACACATACACATTAAGGTCTGTTATAGTGCATAATCCTCGGGTCTCGTTTAATCAGTTGGTAAACTGATTGCCTGACGAACTCACAAACTGAGTTTGTCCTTATCTTTTCGCATCTTCGATGGAATGAAACAATGAAAGATCTATGTCATTATACCTAACGTATATTTTTAAGTAACTGTTTATTTATTGACTCTAAATGATAGTATGCTCTTTCAAGTTGAAAATCGGTATTTAAAATAAACTTAACTGACCTCCCCATTTCAAAGGGAAATTTCGGTTAAGATCCACTCCCAGACAACGTTCGCCGGCTGAATATGATCGGTTTTTCCGCCAAAGACGATCCTGCATTGAAGCAAATTCCAGAGATACAAGAAATTCAAAGTTACATTCGTTGAAGGATAAGTAGTTTTGATTTTATATTTAGAAGACACTATCGCAAAGGCGAAAAGTAATCAAATAAGATAAAACAAGTTCATGGATGCTTTGAAAATCGGGGGAGGTGGGTGGGTTTAGAAATTTCGAAGCCTATTTTTTTAATTTCCTGCAAACAGTTGTTCGATGTGAGTCGCATATCATCATCATCATCATCATCATCATCATCATCATTAGCATCCGAATCATTCGTGTCCATATCAGCAAGTGATCCTCATCATATGATTGGTCTATAAGCACATGAACAACCGAGATCAACAGATAGCAAATAAATCTATGATCAACTGTCTGTCATTTCCATCACGATTCATTTATCCTTATATATTCATAAGTTTCTCACAATAATCACATTACTCCTGTGTGTGAGTACAACATTCTGTTTCACTACTATATTACCATTCCAGTACCTCCTGCTCTTGAGTATCGATTATCGGGACGAGTTGTGCTGTATGACACTGTATTGCTTAGTGAGTGAGTCACTCGTTATTGAGTCACAGTTGGTAATCTCTATCCCCTTGCAAAACGAAGCACCAGCACTAGCGACAGTATTAAATTTGATGATAAAAAATCATATCCTTTGAAAATATGTTTATGCGAATTCATGAGTTCGGTTTGTGCCATTCTTTCCGTACTGCACTCCCTGCAGAACGGTGTTTATGGCAAGGTGCGGTCACTTACCACTCGATGTGTATGGGCATATCCGTCGGGATTGACCAGCGGCAAAATGTAGAACTGATAATCGCGCAATAGAGTCTGACCGGTTCGCGTCAGGAGCTGAGTCGGTGCGAAAACCATTACGTACGGAAAATTTGAGCGACGGTAAAAATTGAAATGGGGGATGACACCATAATTTGTATTATTTTTATCATTATTATTATTGTTGTTGCTTAAAAATGCTTCCTACTTCTTCTATGATCACCAGATACAATTCATAATGAAAAATAAATATTATCCATAGGAAATAAATTCCTTCTTTCTAAATTCGAATGTTTATAACAGAATATATCACGAGTGACAAATGTAAATTATCTAACCCATGTGTTTTGTTGCAGGTCTGCTGCTTATTTCTTTTCCTCACAGATGTTTGTAGCATAAAAAGATTGATCACGGGAACACAGAAGGTAATTTGAGAACTCGAGGTACCAAAAACGCTAGTTCTCATGAGCATTTCGTTTGCATAAATACAAAGAGGAAAACCAAACAGAGAGCGTAAATCACGAAAAACAAATAGAAGACAAATCGTTTTTCAGATCACAAGTGACACTGGGAGAAGTACATGTACTTGAATAACAGGGAATCCAATTGGAACTGAGGATCATTTGAGTTGTTCAAACTCAGGAGCTACAAAGAGAAATGACGATTACAGATGGTTATGCCAAAAAGGGGAACCAGCAAGTACCAAAATTTATAATCAATGACCGGTTGGGTCTGACTCGTCCAATTGTAGCCGGGGTGATGTGCCCTTTCGTAACATTACTACTCTCATATTCATTCTGTCAGATAAGTTGAAAATTCACTGTTCTGATTGGTCCTCTTAAAATTGAATTGTGGCACGTGCAAGAAACGCATACGCCTCATTATGTGATCATCGCAAACGAAGATCAGAAGAGCGATGTGTAAACTGATAATCGATATAGTTTTACTTCAGCCTTTCACTACGGATAGAATGATTAAACCAGGGAGTAACTTGAATCACAAAAGCCGAAATTTATTACTAATCAAGCTTGGGTGGAAGTAGATGTTTCATAACATGTTAGAATGTTTTCGCAAAATTACCCGATGATTGGGTATATCCACACCTTCTCCATAACGCTTTTACGAAAACCCGTAATTCTTTGGTCATAATCTGTGGCCCTCTATCGTCGACGCAGTAAGCGGAGCAGATTAGAGTGAATTGGAATATTCTGAGGTCAACGAATGTTAAAATTTGTTTCCTCAAAAGTGTTGACATTACAAATCTTGGTTCAGAACTGGGGCTTGGTGGTCGTATGCTGCCCAGCTGCTCATCATCAATATTGCATCAAATTTATCCTAATGACAGTGGGGTGAGTACATTTTTGTGAACTTTATTTATTGTCCTTGGACTGTTCATGTATCTACTCGTCTAGAACGGCTTTCAGTTTAAATAAAATATGGAACGGTAGGCGTTCATTTTTATTGTATCTCCTTTTGATTTATGTTGGGGCTAGTCAATCCAAAATAACACGTTACATTTAAGGTGGTACACTTCGTGGAATCCGTTTTTCTAGTATCATCCGCAAGTGGTATTTGAATCGCGGGAAATGGGGCTTCAAAATGCACTTGGCCCGGAGGCAGGACTATTCGTCAAATCACATACCCCGTTCTATGCATCTACAATACGGTTTACGTTGCTACTGTGTATTCACCTTTCGGGATGCATAAAGCATATACTTGACTCGACTTCAAAATGGATAGACAGAGAAGACCCTATGGTCTCATCCGCGCTGCACTTCAGTGAAGAACAATTAAAGGTGCATGCAGACGGGAGGCTGTGAAATAAGTTACTAAACACCTTGGCATTCAGATCAGTATATGTGGTACTGTTGTAGCCACGGGTTGAGAAATAACACACTCAAGGACAAAAACAAGTTCAACGACGATTTCACAAAACATTTGCCTGAGCTTGTCGAGGAGAATCTGGTAAACATATTGAGTTGGTTAAGTGATAGGATGGAGAAGTACGTTCCAGACACATCGTTCAGTAAGACTTCGATCAATTGATTGCCGGATGGACACTATTATTCCGTTATGAAGCTGACCATCCAGCCGATGGCTCACAGCGACCTGGTAACATAACTTATAGGCTGTACATTGACGAGAACAGCTATAACACATGGTACTGTCGCAGTTATGAACTTCTCGAATTGGGATGTAAAGCCTTTTGAGACCTCTTATCCAGAAAAAGACCCAACGTAAAAAAAGCACGCTCTTCAATCGCCAGTATCTTCAAGTGTGAATTTCATACAAAGGCTAACTAAATACGTTCATGTCATGGTGATTCATGTTAATTGTTACTGAGATAAGTGCTTTTTATCTATGGCAATGCGCTCGTTCATCGGAGGGCTTTAGAGGTGCAATTACACGCCAAACATCAAATTTGATTCAATTTACCGTACCGGCTCGCTGGAAGAAGCGTTGGGTCAGTTCAAACAGGTGAACGTTTTGTTAATAATAAAATTCGCTTATTATTTAGCAAATTCAAACCTCCCTCACCGGAAGCACCGAAGTCTTGCTTGAGGTTACAAATGGTTGGACGATACAGGGGCATTGTTCCTTCTATATATACACATATATATCACACATTTCTGAGTTCAGAATGTGTGCCAAACAAATCGCGGTACAATAATCTTTATAAAAGATTTGCGTCGTTTAAACCTTATCCAAACAGTTGACGGTGCGGTCAGCCACGCAGCATACGATCACCATGCCCCATGTCTTAACCATGCATTTGTAGTGTGGAAGAAAACAACATTTTGAATAGTCGTTGGTCTCATAATATCCGATATTCTCTGATCTACCTCACCTACTGCGGCGTGGCTAAGTGACCCAGGACGTGGTTAGATAATTGTGGATCTAAGCTAGAGCTTGATGTCATGTAATATTTTCAAATCACTCGCTTAGCTAAATATGTGAATAGATCGAATTCCTTGTCTGAACAGCTTCATATAAGGCGTTTAAAAAAGGGATCACAGGTCCGACAGCTTACCTTCATACTTAAGAAAGGAATTTGTATTTCGATAATAGGTGTGATATCTGTCATCAATTTTTACTTGAATTCATATTTTATTGATAGCAGAAGCACAGGTTCCTATGGCTACTGAGACTTGCGGTTGCTAAAATTTAGCATTAACTGTCGTGAATCGTTTCAGAGTGAAAAACGTTTGAACAGAACTGGTATCATAAATGTCACAACAACCTTCTATCTGTCCGAAGGATAGAAGTCAGTGTCAGCAGAAGTCCATCATTCCAATAGGGACAACGTACCCGATCTACAAAATACAATGCTGCTGCCGGCGCGATCCATTCGCGAGCGTGAATTCCCGCGTCGATCCAGATGATTGGTTTTGATTTGTCTTTCGAAATCTGATCGCGCGCAGTGAGGGTGAACAAAGAGGAACATGTTGCATTACTTGTGAGGTTAGCGCGAATATGGAGACGAAGAAACAAATAAAATTGTACATATACATATTTTCGATCCAGTTAGGTCGAACCCTGATTGGATGATACATCAACGGAAGTGAGGTGATAGTGTTTCGACTGGCGAACGAACTTATTTATCAACGATAACCTGAAAACAGGTCATTAGATTAGTAACAATGGGAAGGTGGTTGACTAAAAATGACATGAAATGAGGAATAATAACTTAGTAGCTAATGAATAACTCGATAAGAGCTATTTAAATCGGGACCTAATGTGTCAATTGGACAGAGCTTAGAGACTGTCCTTAAAAAATGGTAATCAGAACAAGGTAAAGTATTTTGGTAAACTGGTTACAAGCACCGAACTGTTCGCAAAAAATGAAATCAACGTGATCACTAAATGAGGAGAGTTTGAAGGACCATACGGACACGATGAAATATTGAGTCTGGTAAGCGATTAGTCAGTGATACATGAGTAAGCAAACAAGCTGGTTTTTGGAGGGCTATCAACCGGCTAAATACAGTATACATCTTAGCTGATCAAACATGGATAAGTAAAGATTTGCTGAATGAATGAAGAGATGATACAACCTCAATGACTGGAATGAATGGTGCTTGCCTATTTGTATATGCATTTATTTATGTGACAGTGTGACAATGTGACTGGACTGGAGCTATTTGACGGGGATAAAGTCTCCAATTCATGGATGGATGTCCTCGGAAGCGCGATAAAAGTATAGGGAGACCTCATCCCTCCGCACATGGTGGCTTCTTTCGTGTCTAAACAACCGAAATAGTAATTTAGGATAGTTCGTATCTCACTGCTCACGATTGTGATGGTGTGACTTAGAAACGAAGCAACACGCCATCACATTCTGATTTTCGCATTGTGTCGTGTGTGTTACAGAATTTATATGGCTCCACGATAGATGGCCTAGCTCCGCTATGAAGTTCTTTGACCGAATAGAGTTCTATTCTCAACTGAGTGCGCTTCTGACGAGAGTTTCCTTCACGTTCTTTTATTGAATACATGACTGTACGAATTTTTTTTTCCGGAAGAGGTAATCGGTCAATCAGTGTTACCAAGAGACGAGAAAAGTAAGTTGACGGTGGTGGGGTTCGAACACACGCTCGCTTGGGTGGTAGATTGGTGACCCCGACCTCTTGAATACCACCTCCCAGCCCAAATTAGGTTACATAAGGAGCATGGGCTATTTGAAGTCAATGAATATGAACGCTTCAAGCATGGCAGTTTCCCAAGCAATTAGAATTATCGAAAATTGAGGACAGTTTCTTTTTACGTTCGTAATGCACTTTCCTGAAAGCTGAAACTTTGTTAAATGATTTTTATTAAAGTTTTGTAAATTCCTACTTAAGAGTATCCGGGGTCCCGAGTTCGTCTACTAAAAGTGTAGTTTGCTTGTGCTCGTACCATTTAAAATACGCCATAAGTTGACCATACTGAGTACAGACAATCTCCAAGTTTTATCTGTATCCCGCTGCTCAGGGTAACTATGAACTTTGCAATAACAGCTCTTTGTGTAATTTGCATGTCTCAATTAGCATCTTTTTCCGGTTCAAAGCTCCCGAGATGTAAGCACACAAACTGTGATTCCATTTGTGTGTGAATGCTCCATTCTATATGGTTGTTTACCTTATCCTCTCTCCCCGTCAACCACATTGTGTAACACAGAGTACGAGCAAAGTACTTACAAACACACTTTTCAAAGGACGACCCTCCTCGGTGTAGCCCATAGTCTCCACCTTGACAAACGGATGTTGTCGTCCATGTCGATCCAATGCCTCGTAGATCTGAAATAGACAAACGGAAGGACGACTAAGACAGGAGAAAGGACACAATGAAGAACAATAATTAATCTCAGTGCTTCGATTATTGAGTGCTTCATCATTGTTGTTTCTCAGCGGTTCCCCCGATTTCAATCAAGTTTATATTCAGTAAAAAATAACTTTAATTCAAACAACGCCTTAAGTTTTTTGGTTCATCCACTTTGCGTTATTCTGGTTATTCTACGGGTTTCCACCGTAAGTTTTTCTGGTTCGAGTCCTAACAGAGTCACAACTATTGCGAGTATTATGATGAACAAAACAACAATGGACGTTTCGCAGTCGGCTGTTACAGATATCTTTTCGTGTGTATATAAGTGAACTGACAACTCACTAAGTTGCTTGGGAAAATTCACTGAGCTCAGCTGAAACACAGTAATCCTAGTAGTTAACACAAATAAACCTATCAACAATGAAAAACCAGATATGCATAGACTACATTCTTGTATTTCCATCCGATGGAAGATGTTGCTTGACTAAATCACCGTTAGGTGCATGAACATGAATTTTGAGTGTATTCAGAGAATGTTTAGTTTAGCATGACTAATGATCACATTTAGTGTAAATGCAACAGAACTGTAAAACTAGGCATCAGTTTAAAGCTGTTCCAGTTGTGGTAAGTATCAGAAGCAGCGTGAATTCCATGATATTTTGAAACAGTCAAATTCTGTATAGTTCCAAGCGATCTCCACACTCTTACTAACACGAGGGGAAGGATCAAGGCTCGTATTGAGTTGGAAAAAAATGGGTTTTAATATAGCGTTCCCAATTTTTGGTCTCAAACTTACTTTCCTCTGTATTCGATTCTCTTCGTGTCATCGTATAATTAAATACCTCTCTACCTCCTGGCTATGCAGTATCCTACACCAATATTAATTATGTTAAAATAACTTTCTAAGATTTCTAAATGAACAATACGTAAATGTGCAGTATCTTACATTCATTGGTGACGTAATATCAGCTCATTAATTTGATCATAAACAGTGCCCCCTCTACCCGTTTATAGCTGCCGATCTTAATCTGCTCCACAAGTTGCGCCCAGGGCGATTTTAAAGATATGTTTGTTCGAACTGAGGTCAGAGCTACAAGCCAAGATATATGGAAAACAGGAAACAGTAACGTGGGGAGCAGCTGCAACAATCCTGTTGTTTTTGAGGGAATTTTTATCTAGGAGAAGTGCCCTTAAAACTGGAGAATGAAACGAGGCCTGGTGAGCCAAAAAATAACACTTTCAAAAGAAAAGAGGATTAAATTAATCAGCTGCTATTATAAATAGGAAATAATGAAAATTTAATTCTAGTTCAGCTGATGAAACACCTTTGGACTATCAATGAAGAAAGTTCGGTAGCAAAGCCCCTGTTCAAGGTGTTTGCAAGTGAAAAGATGCAAGCAGTAGTCATCTCCAAAGCAGGTATAGGAACCAAAATATTTAGAATGCCCGAATTTTATTCGGCCACAATCTGTGTCTCTGTAGGATTATCCAGGATATGGTTTATGCTATTCCTTTTACCGGCTCCTTACTTCGATTGGAAGACAGATCAGATTTGCACGAGTATACAAGTTACTGCATTGAAGTTCTTGAGTTGATTCAAATCTTGTCTCATACTACTTATTAGTAGCCAAAACGTAACGGTGTAAATCCCCACGGATAAACCGTTACATTCTCATCCGCAGTTGTATGGTGCTCAGACAACTTTATTGTAGCCCTTTACTCTGTTATCTACCAACTGATCAAGACTGTACCAGCATGAACTCACTTCTTCCATTGTTCGATATGCATCATGTTCGGTGCGCCNAGTGATCTCCGCGTCCGTCGGAAACGCGTTACATAATTGTGCTGCGCTTGTCGAGAAATTTCTCTGTAGATAAACAAGGGATAAGGATCAGCATCAGTTTCATCTTACCAGACATCGGAATCAAAGTTGATTCAGCATTGACTAGGGTACACTTTTTGGCTTATAAAATTCATGGTGGGAGAGTGGCAAAGCTATGCACTGGTACGATATTCCATTTTCCACTTCTAGCACAAACTCCCTCAAATTGAGATGAACATTCTAGACCTACACAATAAACGAGCAGCTCCCGGTTTCATTTAATGTAATGTATCAAATTGATAAAACTATTGGAATCCCAAACTCTCAACGATCCACGCATGATGTTATAATTTAAATCAAGTTCGACCACAGAAGCAATTCAGCAATGCGTGTTTCATGCCTGCAACCTGGACGCAACGCGGATGCTGTCCAGTGCCATGCTCACTGCTATTATTTGCTCAAAAGCATGTTATTAGTATTCTGCCTAACTTACTGATTCTAGTCACGTTAAAGATACTTGAGAAATCCCCGGTGCGATTGCAAAACAAAGTTTAACGAATTAGCTTAAAATCGTTCACACTTGTCGAAACTCGTAATTCTGTACTATTCGTCACTTGAAACACTTCCTTTAACTTGTATAGTTTAAAACCAATACACCCCATCTGTTTGAGGAGAGGTAAATTAAGTATTCTGATTCCGAGCTCACCCGTCAATCAGCTTTACGACTGAAACCGAGGATCAGGATGAGTTTCACTTCCTCGACGTTAACCTGAAGAAGGGGCCCAAAGGAAAGTTATGCCGTTCAATTTTTCACAAACCAACGTGGAACAGTCAATACATTCATTTCCAAAGTTTTGTCCCAATGAAATATAGATGAAAATTAGTCTGACCGTCAGAACCCGAATGATTTGCTCCAAGGATCGATTGAAGGAAGAACTAACAATCATCAAATCCATACTCCTGATTACTGGATACCCAGAGCGTTTCATCGAGAAATTCATAGAAAAGCCCACACTGTCAAAACCAATCATGGCCAAAAAGAAAGAACTATTCTTGTAGCTCCCGTTTAAAGGCAATACGAGTGGTGATCTACCAAGAAGACGTTTAGAAAAAGCAATCACACGAACCTACCCAGCTGCCAATCTACGTGCAACGTTTACAAGCTGGCCACAACTCTGCACAAACCTCAAGGATAAGCTGTCCATCTTCTCCTCATCCATAATTATGTGTTCCTTCACTTGCACATGTTCGGGAAGTTATGTAGGACGAACGATGAGACAGATTTCAGAAAGGACCAGAGAACATAAACCGGCTTGGCTTAGCACGGGTTGCAAAAAAACAATAACCAGTGCGATTGTGGTCCACCTAGCCGATACCGGGCACCTGACATACAACGATGTCATTTACAAAGTGCCCCAAAATAAGTCAAAGTAAGTTTGGCGCGTAGAAAATGTAATTAGAAANTTTTCAGAATTAACTTTGGTCCCCCTTCCCTCCACTCTCCGCTTCTCCGCCCGATCCGATTAAACGTGACAGAATTTGTTATATTTTAACATTTAACTTCAATGGATCAGTCACATTTATTTCTACATTATATTTAAACACACAACTGTAAATACCTTAAGACGAAGTTACAAAAACAAACTTGTTTGCAATATTGTTTGTCTTTGGATATTTCTATTGCTTTTGTCGATTTAACTAAGGATGCTGTGACTGGCAGTGTTTTCACCACTAACCTCATGAAATCTGCCTGGGGTTGAACCGATCACGTACATACACAAACTTGAACACGTGAGTCTCTTCATGTTGTTCAACTCGAATCAATTACAAGTGAAGTGACTTCAGTGGTTGAAATTATGTTGTCATTACGCACCTCATTATGCTGAACGGTCGAGGATATAAAAATATGTAGTACAAGAACCTACCTTCACGCTATGGAAAATGGAAAGCTAGGACTGAGAAGAATCAACCACCCAAATGTTGGTTCTCAAATAAATGGCTCCTAGAGCTGGTTAGTGGTGGCACGGCTGTAACTTCAATTCTGGGAATACAGCAGTAAATCTGACAATGCGGAGGAGGAGGAGGACAAAATAACCACCAAACCTAGCAAACCCAACGGGGTCTTAGTATTCAGCACTCGAGGAGTGTAAAAGATCAAAGCATCACATTCATGTATGAGTTACTCACTTGGACAAATCTTCCTGTAAGACAATGTAAGTTAAATTGTAGCGATTGATCAGAGTAGTCAAATTATTCAATCCTTCCGGCGCAACGCACAAATAGATTGGAGCTGTTGGGGTTCTTGGAGCACTCCATACGTCATATATATTCTGTGAGATTAGGGTGTGTTGAGAAAATGGATTGTTTTCTTTAGTGAATGTTCTTCGGTTAAATTGTTTATATTTTGGATTAGAAAAAAATGAAGAAAAAGTACTCTGTCAATAGTATTCAAAAGTGATTTGAGATGCAGTTGAGTGTGTGAATGAAGATAGTATTGTGAATATGAGTATCTGACAGTCAGTGTTTATGATGGGCTATTGGTTGAGCTTGTTGGTCGACTCTAGGACGGTGCGAAATGACAATGCTAAACGAACTTCCATTTAAGCGATCTGTTTGAGCGAGCGACTTGTCTGATAATCCCTTTGGTTTTATTACGCGGGACTCAGTAAATACGAGGAAGGGATCCGGTTGCCTGCTATGCATGCATCGGAGGTATCAAGTGTTGACTATTTATCATAAATGTGCAATGATTAGAAACCATTTCGTTTGTGAGTGACAAGTTTACCATCCACCCAAACCTCCATTGATTGACTTCCAGGTCGGAAAGGATATTAAGCAACTACACAATTATTTAAACATTCAGCAACAGTTCATACCTCCAGTGTTGTGGTTCACACTGTGACCAATTTGTTTTTTGATTACCTTTGTGCTTTAGGGAAGCTAGGGTTGGAGTGTGATGGTAAGATTTCTGTTAGTACTAAACGTAGTACTGATTGATGCGCATAATGGACAACGAACTCGTTGAAATAGACTAGGCTCTGTCTTAACAATGTATCTGTTACCAAACTTTTTTAACCATCCGATATATAATCCGGACAATGGTGCGTACAGTTTAATAAATCAATCATTATCGATCGCAAACGAGAGTCTGAAACGTATTGACCTGGCATGAACAAACTGAAATAAAGTTGTATACAAACTTCGGAGAAATATTTTTTATGCGTCCACGATAGAAATGAAACGTTTATGAAGATACCGCCCAAAGCCTTTGCAAGTGTACGCCCTATCACCTGGACTTCGTGGCTGCATCGAGGGCGATGATGTTTTCACATAAAATACCTTGATTATATCGCGCCCTCAGTTGTTTCCGACCGGCGGCGAACGCAATGTTGGTTGTGTGATAAAAGTTAGTCATGGATAATCGGACTGTCACTCGGCGTGATGAGAATGATTGTCGAATAATCGGATTCTCAAAGTGACTTGCTGCTGCTGCTAACTGCGAAAACGCATTTCGATTCTGTTTGAAGCATCTGGTGACAGTTCACTACAGAAAGTGGTGTTCGTCAGGATTGCCCTGTCTCTCCTATTCTATTTGACTTTGTTATAGACCGAATTATGGAAATAGCCCTATCCTCGGGAAACAATAGTGGCATCGACTTACTCCCAAGTGGCAGATCCAGAGTACGCAGACGACGTTTTGCTACTAAGTGAAGATCCAGGTAAGTTGCATGTTATTCTGGATAGTTTAAGTGCTAGTGTACCCATGTTCGGTATGCGTTTTGCACCTTCAAAGTGTGAAATGTTTCTTCAAGATTGGGTTGGTTCAGCCCCCAACCTCACCCTGACCGGGAAGTGTTATAGGAAGTAAACAAAGTTTTTTATCTGAGCAGCTATATCTCACCTGGCGGGCTCACTACAGATGAAGTTTTGCGCGCATACAAAAGTCTTGGTTGGCATTTGCCAAACTGAAATATCTGTGGCGCCGTCGCCACATCCGGTTGTCTGCGAAGGGTCGAGCATACGCTGCAGTAGTTCATCTAGTCCTGCTCCACGGTGCAGAGACTTGGCCATTCGGGAACAGGATAAAAATAGGTTGTTGGTGTTCGAACACCGC
>UZAN01039782.1:25402-44421 GCA_900618425.1 Echinostoma caproni | reverse complement strand
CCACGTCGCACTGCACCAGTCTGGTGGGGTAACCGGATGAGTAATGCTGAGGTTAGGCTTAGAGGTTTAGGTATTGGTGGTCGTCCATTAGAGCAGGTAGTTGACCTACATGGATTACGCTGGTTGGAGCATGTGTTACGCATGCCACCAAATAGGTTGTCACGGCGAGCGATGTTTGCCGAGGCAGGTAGTGGGTGGAATAAAGCCAAGGGTGGTCAAGCTAAGAGNGCTAAGAGGGTATGAAAACCCTAACCAGGGTCATATAGGTCCCGTTAGGCTCCCTGGATGGGGACCTCGATTTGATCGTAACCGATGGTTAGACACACTGACTGATATGGCTGAGTGTCGGTAACAGCGGTGTTCGTGCATCTTGTCAGTTTCTCTGAATCAATAATTCACTGAACTTCTCAATTTTCTTTTCGATCCTATTTTCAACCTTCCTATTTACCTTCTACTGCTCACCCAAATGAGAAGCCAATAGACAGCAACCGAAACCGCCGCACAGAAATGACTGCTTGATGGTTGTTTAAACTAAAACTGGAACTGGACTGATCAGCACTATGTAGTAGTTCGGCATGCATAGAACGGCAATTGGACCGATAACCTTTGCGTTGTAAATTCAAATCCTTTACCCCCCTGGGGCACATGATCGGTGGTTACATGAACTTAGGCGTACTGCTATATCAGTGGATTTTGCATCTGGTTAATTAATTCACAGATATTCATAAGTGTTGATATGTTCATCCCGATAGGGAGCATACTATTCCTAGTTTTAATTGTACTTGGATGTGTTTGCAGAATATTCGGTTTTATGAGCTCTATCAGACACACACTTACACACACACACACACCAGCAGATCATTTGCTCACCAAACCTAATGAACTGAGTCCTTGTGCCAGCAAGAAGTCATCAATAGTACATGAGATGACGTATAATTGGGTTTACGAATAACTGTGAATAGGATTAGGGAATTAAAGAAACACAATGGCGGGAAGCATCATGCGACTTTAGACAAAGATACAGTGCAATGAATTAATAGCCCGATTCTCAATTGTCTCATGGACAAGATAAAGGCTGTGAATAAACTAACTGCCAAAAAATATAATACAACATCGCTTGACAAAAACTGCGATTATTACAGTTCACGTTTTTCTTTAGAAAAAAGCAGGTAAAAGAGCGTGCCTCAGACGCGATTGTGATCGTCATTTGAATACTGAATAAATTATGTACAAAGTGAAGTCTCTGTTTTATCTCCTCCCTTAACTGATTGTACACGTTTGCATTGATCCATGGCACGTACAGTTTTTCTGTTCCTCACCATCCATTCTAATCAGTATCTTGGTCAGTGAATGCTCTTCTGCCTTGCAGTTTTGCGCTCTAGTTTGCATGAGCTGTCACCTTTGATCTATTCTATACGGCTGTAAATGATTTTCCCTCACCATATCCTGCTCGCCAGCTCTCCTAGCCTGTAGTTCTCTTTGTCATACACTAAGCTCTATTCCGTTAATAGAGTATCTGTACCATAAGTGATTTTCCACTACCGCCTACTTACCACAAAAAAAACTCTTGCGAAGTGTTAATTTCAGACTACTTATCTGCATATATTACAAACAAATCTGTGTGGTCAATCCATTTCGATCGATACGTTTTGTGGAGCTAGTTGGATGCGTATGAGCCTCCGTCAGTATATTGGCATTCCAAAATGATTATTTCTGATCAAAATCTCTAATAAGTATCTGAAAACCTTTGAAACATTCACACAATCACACCGACTTCGAATCATAAGAAATATCTTGCAGTACTGGAATGAAATTCGTTCGAAATAGTACTAAGGCTGAATGGACTGAGAGCCCTGATATGCTGTAAAGCCTTTGTGTATAACGCGCATTGCGAATTCCTCGATTCAACTGCGGAGGCGAACCCCTGAGTATCACAAGTAAGCATATTATCCACCTGACTGCCAAGAACCATTAATGTCACATTATGACATGACACCGTAAACTGAGCCATCTAGTTTGCTGGTGTCGATAGAAATCTACATACCGGGTACCCAGTTCAAGAGTTGAATGTAAATTCTTTAAATTTTGGAATCGTTTATCGAATATATTTGTATGCTCGACAACAATTATTCCTGCTAATTGCAATGCGGTTTCGAGTTCTTTGTTTCATAAATGTATCCTGAACTAAAATTGTATTACATTTTTTTAAAAATCAGTCATGAGTCAGTTCTCAAAGGTGAAAATAATTAGAGAGACAAAATGTTATTTGACATTTTTCGGTAACTTCGGTGACTGATTTTGGGGAGTGCATCGCAGAAATGCCAATACTATTCACTTGCATATTGTGAATAGTTCCCAACGCCCATCTGTCTCTGCAATGAAACCTTCCTTCTTATAAAACTAAAATCTGCATCATCAAAAATATACCTCCCTCCAGTCACAATTTTAATCACTTGGACAATTTCATTCATGAGTGAACAGCAATGCATAAGGCATGATCGTTTACCACAAATATCCTTTTCCATTCAAAAATCTTTCCGTAATGCCTGAGCCTTATAAAAGCGCAATAGCCAGAAAGCTGTATTCAATCGATAATGTCCGGCTCAGTAGGCGAAAAATCTGAGGGGATTGAATCCAAAACGAAATGAAACATACGGTCGGATCAAAACGCGTTTGAGCGAGTTTGTTTATGTTGGTGAATAAACAGATGATTTAGAACTGTGTTTACATCCGTGTTCACTCTTGTATTTATAAATTATTTATTGAATCATTCGCTTAAATGTCCTTCTCTGACTTTCTGGTGAACAATTATTGCAAACCATGAACTGCATGCATCCACATTGTTTTACCTGCTATCCAGTTTCCACGCGGTGGACTGCTCGAACCCGATCTGTGTGTTCAACGCTAATCGGTCTGAGAATTTCATGTATAAAACCGAGCAAGAATTACATCATGAGCAAGCCTGATGATAATCCCGGTCAATTATCACTTATGTCATCCAGTGTGCTGTGCGTGAGTTCCACGCTGCTAGTCATCCATCACCTCGTCAACTCAGCGCACCTCGACTGCGCACTGCCAGGTGCGGACTGGACTAGCAACTTCAAACGGTCCATTGTTATTTGTGTGAATGTTTTTTATATTTGAGTTCACATCGATTTGAAAAAAGCTGTGTTCGATAAACTCTAATTAATTTCACATGAACGTACTCCAACATCCCCTTCGCAGACACACTTCAACCATGTGTTCAAGCAGTGCCTTATTCGAGATAGGCCTTAATCCGAACTCATCGCTCATCAGGTAACCCACGTTTTTCAACCTCAGACGGAATGTACTCGCGTTAAACTTCGGAAAAACTAGTTTATCGGTGTTTACCGTGATTATTTTAGAACTGGGATGAACCAGAACACTACGCTCAAGTGACTCGTTATATCAATCCCAAAACCAATTGCAATGCCACACCTTGTCAGCCACNATCCATCGGGTTTTTGATGGGTTTTCTTTAAATATTTGTCTTGACAAAATACAACCGGTGTTCATTTAAAAGAGAGTTGAAGCGAAAAATTCATTTCGGTTATAAATTCTCCAGCTTCTACATTAATATACTATCATTGGGTGTCGGAATACACCGTAAGACTATGAAGGGGGATATCAAGTTGTCATTAGTTGATGAAAGTGATCAAGTTTTACAGGAGTTCAAAACTGAATGATGAAATCATGTGACCCTTTTAAAGGCTCTGGTTCCGGAAGATAAATCATGAGTCAACGGTATTTTATATTGAGAGCTTTATCCTTTTCTTCCTTCTTCTCTTTTTATTTTACTTCCTTTTATTGAATATACAAAGATACAATTCTCAGGAAAGAAGGGGGGAAATACCATTCAACACACAATGGGGAAAGTCCGTCGGTGGTGATGGGATTTAACCACACATCCTCGGGGTGATCATTTGGTGACGTTACAACCGGACCACCACCGCCCCGAACGAAAAAGGTTGTTTGTAAAAAAGCTCTAAGACTAAGTGATAAGAATTAATCGAATGAATTCCTATCGGGTTACGGTTTAATCGCAATGCTCTCCACCGCTCTTTACGAGGTATGTATTATTATTTACCTTGTTAACAACCAGAAAACATCAACAATCAACAAGAACCAGACTCGAATTCGAGCTAACACAGGTTATTGTGAATCAGAATACAAAAGTTCGCGCTGCTTATCTACATGTCTGCATCTTGGATCTCAGCTGGTGTGAGGCTTTCAGCTGAAAATAAAAATGGATAGCATAATTTATATTTCTTCGGAACTTTTGGTTTAAAAACAAACGTAATAATAGTTGAACACCCAAACAAACGTCAATCGATAGTCCTGATCAGCCCCCAGGTGAACTGTTTAGCACAGTCACGTATTTGATTCAAGGAGTCCAAACTGAAAAACCATGGATGGGATGCTGGATAAGCATTACTGATGGGCACTTGTAAAAGAGTGGGTTTTCCCCAATGTATGATTGACTGGAGGAATTGAGGATTTTGCGTGACGATGAAGTTTGAAAGATAGTCAGTCAAAAGATACGAGCTTGAAAGTTTTCAAATAGTACACCAAAATTGTAATCGGTGTACACAGTCCAAGAAACGCAACTGTATATCTGTAAATCTAATGAAGGTGCTGATTGTTATCAGACTAATGGTGACTGTATTGATGATAAACTAATCATGCAGAGGGCGAAAAAAGTATATCAGATACTGCACACCCGTTAAGGCTTGACACAATCAAGTGAACTACTATTTCGCATCAATGAATCACGCGATGCAACTGTGTTCTACTTATGTGGGCATGTTCATTTGTTTTGCATTTTTTTAAGTGATCAGTAGATGTTTTAGACGGTTCGCGAATAGTGCTGAATGGAACCGTCCACTTAAGCCATGAACGGGTATTATCTGGTTGTATTAAATTGAATAGCTACAGTTTCCCTCGAAATAAACATTTGAACTCTTATCAAAGGTTCTCGTTCATTTGTTGTGTTTGACGAAATTCCGGCAATGGTGAGCTTCCAGCTGGTGTGAAATTTCGTGTTGTTTATTTGGTCTAGCTCGACCTACTGGACGGAGATCGCGTACGGGGTTTCCAGGGTGGAGGTCGGGGACACATACATGATACTCTGCACTTGTAGGGTGGACAACTCGTGTATCCCAACAGTCATCGTGTTATAGTCTTTTCATTTGGGAGAATGATAATTCAAATTTGTTTGCTAAATTAACTCCTATGCAGTCTGTAGATTAAATTTCAATTATGGCGTTTTTTCTTCTACGAGAGACAGAGAGCGAGAGAGGAATGATTTGACTCAATGAAATAGTGCATTTCTTCTTCTAAAAAAGCAAGCAAAGCGTGAATTGAAAAGATAGGAAACACCGTACAGCTCTACCTAGTTTGTTCTCATCAGCAGTGCAAATGCACCTGCCCAACTGAGGATGGCGAACCCGTGACATCACAAGTAGTCTTTGTATATATAGCTTAATCACAATCGGAGTTGAAATGCGCCAATGGTACCATACATTGCAGATGAATCACAAGTAGGTAACACTTACTTTCCCTAAGAGTTATCAGGTTGCTACTACTGACTTCTGATTTCATAATACGGAACGACCAGAGCAACGTATTCCACAGTGAGAATTTCATCACCTCAAAGAATGCAGGAAGACTTCATCTATCAAGCTGCCCGTAATGTTTATCACACAGTTGACTACGATCGGGTCCTTGGATCTGATATCCAACCGATGAATTATTTCTTACATTGACGGTAAACCGAATTTGCCCTGTCTAGTGGCAAGACGCTTGCAAGTTAACAAAATTTGCATTTCCTCGCGAGTTTTCGCATAAGGGAATTGGGTTTGTCTACATTAAAACCGTGCTAAACTAAACATAAATACATGAAAACATCGGATTTTGAATAAACTTAAGAAATACTTGGGAAACTTAGGCTGCTTACCTCTGTTTTTGCCTCCGATTCTACTCCCTCTGGGTAAAAATATCCCATTTTTATCCCACTTTTTCAAGTTTTAATATAATCAGCAGAGTGTTGCTAGAAATGTTCACTGAAATGTCTCTGTGCATGAAGTCCCCAAGCCACTCCATCTATTTTGTGAAGGAATCCGACCCAGTAACTTGTCCCAATTTTTCTCCATTTATTCTACATGTCCCTCCAATCACTGAAAGTTTCTCATTGCTGAGAAGTTGCATATGCTACTTCAACAACAGGCATGGCAAACTCTCCCAACCATACAACCAGTATCTCATCTGTCTTTCCTCCGTCATCTCTGAGACCACCGAATTTGGTATTGCAGTACAACTCCTGGCGCTCCTGGATCGCCACGCATTCCTGAATGGTTCACATTGTGAGTTTTATTCTGCCAGGGGAGGCCTTTGGCGATGAAGAGAAGCACTTCATTTGCACATGGTTAGCTCTGCGACGAACAGTTTTAGTGGACAGTATTCCCTACAGAACTCATAATGTGTCATCGTGATAACCATACTGTCCTGAAATCTCCCAGGGAGGATTTCCTTCGGCTTTCTCTTGGATGCAACTTTCTTGCTCCTCAGACATCTGAAATTATTGGTTTCTTTTTCGTATTCAGCGAATTTACACAATCTCTCTACTCTGTATCTCATACTCAGGGTTTTGAAACGCCCTGCGATTGATTAATTGAGTTACGGTTGAGGAGGTGGATCTTACCAAACCTCATGTTTGGATTCGAATATGTCTCATCAGTCATCCCTAACTGACCTATTCAATACAGGCAGAAGCCCGACACCGAGCTCCTCTTTCACTATTTTGGTCTTTAATTTTAACTGCTAGTCTGAAGTCCCAACGCTCTTCCGTCTGTTGTTCGACGCGTACGGGGGCACAAGGCTATCCTCATCAAACGGTTCCATACGTCCATCACAAGTCTGATATTAGTTCATCTTTTCGTTCGAGAACCGCGGGTTGTTGAAAGTCCTGCTCTCTTTCTACTCTATTTACTTTCTATCTCTCGTCACCACATTTCCAAATATACGATCAAGGAACTATTTTCACTAATACTGAGTTAGAAAACATCGTGTGCTGTTTGCGCTTTGCTGTTTTTTTAAAAATTATTTAATTGCTAACATTTGTTTTAGTGCCTGTAGGCAAAACTGTAACCTATGATCACTCCAGACAGAATCCTGCATCTATTATTCTTTGGTTTGCCACGTCTGTACATTTCTTGCACGATATAATCGCAAAACATGGCAATTTGGAATGACAATTTGAAAGAGTAACATTGCACGGTATAGAACTGCGATGTCGATTTCAACATAGCCGAATTCTAACGAAGAACATATATACAAACCGCTAAACTGTCCAATCCCCCAGCTCCTGTTGATGACACAATACCTTTTTGATCGAAAGACAATCATTTCGAGTGATCTGGTGTAGCAGCTAAACGAGGGCAGCCAGCTTGATCGTTTAACTGACCACTCTCATTTCCTCTCTTCCTTTTACAGGTCATGCAGGAAGGAAAAATCACCTCAAAGTTGATGAGCAGAACAGACCAGTTAGAACCGCGCAAGATATTCATGACACGCCAACGCTGTATTTTCCAAAGCACTCTCCCGTATAAACACCCTTGTAAAATGTACACACGCGTTTCCGGTAAAATAGACGTTTTCTTCACCCATCTGTCTTCTGCTGTGTGGCGTAGTGTCGTCAGACATTGATTACTGGATCTGTGTACTTCTCTGTAGCAGATCGTCACGCATACTACGGCACTGACGACAATATGACAATGCACAAGATCACCGAAGCGATTGCAATCAATCGGTAGAAACCCATTTCATGTCAACGAAGACTGTCTTGGCAACCTTTCTCATATTCACAGAATTTTTCATTTTGTTATCTACCCGTCGACCGTGCAAAAACATTGTATTTGCCCACAGTAGGCACCAGCTTAAATTCAGAAAAATCTTTCGAGTCTGGAATCAATCAGTGTTGCTATATTGGCTTCGCTTTTCAAGCACAAGAAATTTTGTGTCGGTGATGCACACACAGGTGATTCAATGGGACGAATCCCACCGTGAAGCAGACCAATTTGGTGATCATCTCTATGACATCAGTAGCTTGGACTGGTGGTACTTTTTATTGTATTTACATGTACCAGTCGATGCGACTTCACATTAGAAATATAGTAGGCATTTGTTAGTTCATCATAGTCTTCTATCTATTATTCGTAACCGATGAACTGTTGAATGTTGATTCAAGGATATGAAACGAATTATTTTAACTGCAATTCACTTCACCCGTTCGTTTAAACGAAAAACAGTTCCATCCAAGCCCTTGAACCCCACTAAATAACTTATTGATAAAATTTGGACCGAAAGCAAGATAGTAAATACTGTGTTCAAAATAGATGAAAGGTAACATGCAAGCATATATCTCCAGTTTGTAGGAGTATATATTCATCATGAATTAAGAGCTTCGAGGGAGATTTTAAGTAAATACCTACAATTTTATTCATTCCAAACTTATCCAAACAAAAGCACAACGAATGTCAGTACACGTTTTGCACAAAGCCAAGCGTAGTCTCTACCTCGCTATTGTTGTAAATATACCGTAGATGAAAAAGGAAATTTTGAGAATAAAATGCATTGCTGTCATGTGCATTACGGTCCCATATTATCTCTCGGTTCGAATTTGGTGTCTGTCGGAACGGTGCCAGTTGTTTCACGGATATTCGTTACATGCGATAGAGTTTGGTTTTGCACGCTAGCATTTCCTATGGTCATCTATTCATTTGGCTGCGTTTGTATCAAAACATGTATCGGTCGAACAGCGAGCAGTTTGTTTAACGCTGGTTGCACCACGACGAAAAATGGGCAACAAACGTTCTCGCTCACCCGGCAGGCATATGTCACTAAATGAATGATGAATAGGCCTCCTAAAATGTCTATCGAATACACCAACTCATTCATACAAATCATGTTATCTTCTGAACCTGTCCAGTGCGTATACGTTCGGCATCTATTAGTTCACACCCAATCCGAGATTGTGTTTGCCCACACCATAAAGGTACCATGGCCGTAGAATGACTGGTCACACATATGATGCAATAAAAACTGTTTGCATACTTGTTATATTCTGGTAATTCGAGACCTGGTGCATCCCTTCCGACTCTCAACGAAAAGTGAGTCACTTTCAGAATTTTATTTTATGTAGTGTCTACAAGTTCAGTTTGGGAACTCATCGAGATGTCATGCGTCAGAGGATTGATCGCCGTCTGGTAAGGTGGATAACAACATTCTCATCGAGTATCGACACGCAACAAGCTGCTCGGAACCAGCTTGGATAGCTCAGTTAATCGGACCTTTGGGTTAACAAGTCTTCTTACCTGGATTCGAATCTCATTTGGTTTGGTGGATGTGAACTTCTGGTGATTCCTAGCACGGGTGAAACAGAAACAGTCTGCCAGATGAATAACAATCAAACCCAAATCTCTCAAACCGTCCCATCTTGACTCGTTTTGATGTTCTTTCAGCCTCGCAGTTTTGACATGGGCGTTCTCTGTCTTGTAGAGCGATCCATACTAGGGAACAAAATGGCTCAATGCACATGAATCCTTGTCAAGAAATCGATCTCATAAATAAATGCATCTATGTGCGGACTGCACTACACTGTCACTGAATGTACTCACTCCGATTGTGTTCTCCAATCGCAAAATCGTCCTCGTGGCCTCTTCATTATTCGAGTAGATTTGAATCAATTGATACCTGGCGATCAACGAAAACAGCAAGATAATTTGATAAAGAATATGGTTGTATTTGGGACCTTTTTTGTATCTATGCTATTAATAGCGAAACACAACCGACGATGAAACACAATTCTTTTATCTTTCTCAATGCATGGCACAATTCAGATGCGAATAGAGGGAAGTCCACCTTGTATTACCCGTATAAAGTGCGAAGCCGCAGTAAAAATACATGTGTGTACTTTGAGAATGTTCGACGTGCAATTTTATCTCGGCTTTCGAATTAGTAAAATAAACCCTCGGTCATTTGCAATCTCTCGGCTCCCCCTGAAAACAGCCTTCGTCCGCAACACTCCTCAAATCACCGTAGCAATCGCCGCAGATGTCGAATATCAAATTTAGAGATGCAAAAGTGAATTGCCGTTCGAATATTTTATCCTTAAAGGACAAGACAATTCTTGTCTTCACTTCAAGTGCAAGAAACCTTGGTGTGAAAGAGAAATACATCATGTGTAAGACTCACTTTTTAATTTCACGCGATATTTGCAATGAGCACTTTTTCAGAATGGAACCAGTGGCAACATGTTTTAACATGAATCGATTGCCCTCGCTCAGCACAAGCTCGACGAAAACGAGGAGCATGAAACGTTGACTAGTGAGTACTTGGATCAAGCAGAAAACACTTATTAATGGTAGGAACAACTACAAAAGTAAGCTTGGAATATCACCCACGTCTATATAGCTGGGCTGTTTTTTGCAGCATATAGATTCATAGAACTGAGGGTATGAATAAAGTGAGAACATCTTTTTTAATAACCCAACAGTAATAAACTATATCACGGATTCCTGGTTCTTGATTGGGCTGAGGATTTGATGCCAAATAAACTTCATCTGCTGATAATTATGAAATCCACGTTGAGCCTTATGAACTGGAGATGTTTGATTCATCATGAAACTTACGGAATCACATTGAGTTATTTCAGCAAGTGCATATTTACCTGCTTCAAATGAGGTTTGTTTATCCACTGGATGTGAGCACACCACTCGGGAAATTGGCTAAAGCAGTAGGCCAGAAAATGCTGACATTCAACTGGTATAAAACTCAGCTAATTTCAACAACTACAGGCCAAGAGGGATTCACATAGGTTTTACTCTTCCTACTCTCGTTTTACACAATGTCTCTAAGACAGGTTGCCAAAATGGCAGTCGTCCAAGTAGTAAAACTGACATCATGCAAAACTGCATGGGGGAAAATGTAACAATCTAAGTTCGGTTGGTTCTCTTTTGCTTTTAATGAATTTCACGGTTGGGGACAAAAGCTACCTAATTTCAGCATTACTGCTTCCACATCTGACGTACACCTTTTTTCATACACGTCTGAATCCAGACCGTGCCAAACAAATCATGGTACAATAATCTTTATGAAAAAGAAAGACGTTTCATCATTTGCATGTGGGCGGAATAGTGCCAGGTTGCCCAGGCCAAAGCAGATTAATTTTCCCTAGGAATCCACAACCGGAGTCTTTGACTAGCCAAAACCTGACCCGTAAGGCAGCGGAGCGGTGTGAAAACGGCAATCCATTGGGAGCCGGCGCTCAGGTCATTGAATCATACGCCCGGTTGCTCCGACCGAGGAAGGTGGGTAACCTCGGAGTCTCCACCCGAGGCCTTTGACTAGAAAGCCAGACCTGCAAGACGACAGGATGGCGCTCGGAGTCGGCAGTCCATTGGGGGCCGGTGTCCAGTTCATTGGATCATAAGCCCTTTGTACGGGGTCCAAGGTGCCCAATACACCTCGATCCTTAATCGAGCCGGTGACCACTGACAACCGGGAAGGTGTGTGTGTGGTTCATACACCTCCTCTTGGTTGGTTTTGAATCAGTGTTTTTGGCCAACGCTCTTAGGTGAACTACCAGTGGTCCACCGACCCGGTTATAGCCCCGGATTTTGGATTTCGTCCTCTCACTTTGGTGAGAAAACACTTCCGCCCCAAAAGCAGTGAGTAGGGCTTCCTCAGCATAGGCTATTTGAGACGCCTGATTGTACGGGAGTATTTCACTAGGTGCAAGGGAAAGGTAACCGGCTGCAACCCTAGACACCCACCCCCGACTATACTGAGGCTTTTGGAGATTGACGTACACCTACTGAATTTATGGTTTATCTCAAAATTGGATTGTAGCTTTTAACCCTCGTTCATGGTGTACATCCTCTGCTCATGTGTTTTAGTCCAGAAAACCAGTCCGCATTTTATCTGGTCAAAGTATGTTTTGGAAAAGACCAGATGACCGCGACCGGGAAATAACCCCCAGACAGCGCGTTGGTTATGCTGACAGTGGAACTGACCAGGCCGAAAATACTGCGAGTATCACTATTGCAATCTTTTTCACTATACTGTTTTCTTTCACTGTGTGCCACTGATTTATTCCAGGAATTAGTCTTTATCGAATATTCGACGGTGCAATCTTCAGGATTGTGGAAGCAGCTATTCAGAGGGCTGCCGTATAACACAGAGAAAACCGATAACTTCAGGCGTTACCGGCGACGGGAATCGAACAGATATTCTCCTGGGGCGATAAGTTGATGACCTTTGCCGCTTAACGACTGCTACGCTAACTGTTGTACCTTGTCAATAAAAATAGTCCAGTTTGTTTTTGCGGCTAACACGCATCGGCTAACAATTAGCCTCCATCCAGTTGTCGTGATACCGTCCGAAGTATAAAAAGCTGAGGGAATTGTAGGTTTAACCGAGCAGGCCACTAGATTAGCACTACCGTCCCTGACCAACTAGGTTTAAATGCCTGTCTCACGGTGTTTTTCCACTATTTGATTCATGTTTCAATCGAAACGGGGACAGATAAACGATTCGCCTGCCCGGTGCATTCAAACTGGTATGGACCCGGTGTCTAATTATTGTCTAGGTACCGGTAAAACAAAGTTATCGGCAATGCATTTATTCTGGGGTCCGTTTTATTGATTTACTCGATCTAATGTCTCCCTCACCGTAGAATTCCCGAATGAAATCACACTCGCACAGCTGGAAGTATTTTTACCCTCATGCAGATAGATTAATTACGGGGTGATCTTGTGAACATCAGATTGGATAATTGACCTATGTTCAGTGACGACAGCTCCTCTGACCCTGTTCGTTGGTCAATAATCGATTGTGGAAGATGAAGGAAAACTATAACTAATCATTTCATTCTGATGAGTTCGCTTCTGAAATATTTGCGTATTCCGAATTCCGAATAGCAAACGTTCTTGTTGTGCAAGCGCATCGCTAGAATATCAAAACAGTTACGAAAAACCACACATGAATTATTGTATGATAGTGACATATTGTTCGTTGTCCGCATTCCGAGACCAACCACGACCTGCTGACCGATCTACCGTATTTATTCCTGCCTTTTTGGAACAAATGATACCCCACAACTACTCTTCCCAAGCGCTTTGAAATTTTAGGCTGCAAAAATACTTTCGTTAAACTCCCTACACAAACTGGAATACCAAGCAGACAAATTTCATCATTTGTTTTATGGACGTGTCATCCGTTTCTACGATCGATTCGCAGATTTCCAAGATCTATCTACGAAAGACATGATTCATCCAACCTCATGAGGTCTCGTTTAGTGTCGTAGCTCAGTGTCGTACATCACAGTACCTCGGAACTGAATTTGATAGTTTTTTAACTGCGAATTTTGTCCACCGGCACAAAGTTCTACTGCGCTCTTTCTAAACTAAAACATGCACAAAAGAAAATTTAGACAGGTCTATTGACCAAATTCTAATCCAGGAAGACAGAATACAATCGCCTGAACCCTCTTCCGAAGAATTATGATAATTCGAGTTAATTCTGGAGGACCAAAGTATTTTTAGTAATCAAAAAATGGGAAGAACTATGCGATGGCTTCTTTCCTGTGTAGTGTGTCCACTCGATTACCTGGGGCTCGAACCTTAGGGCGGCAGCTACTGATCCGAAGCGCCAATCACTAGGGTACTTCAGACAGTCACAACTTTTCACTGTGAGTTGCTCTACTTGAGCACTAAATGGAATGGTGTTAGTGCTACAATTTTTATGCACCTACGGATGTTCAAAATATCAAAGTCAAAGTTTTATTACAGAAATTACTTACAAGCAGATGCTTTTCTTGTCCCATAGGGTGTTTACACGAAATGAACTGTAAAAATGAAGAATAAAATTCCCTATGATGTATTCGGTTGTGTTATGTGTGATCGTGGATGTTGGAATGTAATGTGTGCTAATGATTCGTCAATTTTGAGCTTGAACGAATCAATCGTCGTGGCAAAAACTACATGAGATGGTAAGGAATTCCAGACAGTGCATACTCTGACGGCGAAGGAACGACATTTACAGTCCAGTCGAGGTTTTTAGAGTATTAACTTGAATGGACACTCCCGTAGATGAACGTCTGATGAAAACGTAAAATGTGGGCTACAAGGGTGGTTTGGGTTGTGCAATATTTGGTACACCAAAATCAAGTATCCCCGAATCCGACGATACTGAGCAGAGTATAGACCCAATGACTGCAGTCTCTCCACGTATGAACGATAATAGAGTCCTGTGACCATCTTCGTGGAGAGTCTTTGTGGACGCTCCAAAATCTTATGATCACGTTTTAACCATGGATTACTGGTTTGGATGGCATACTCAATAAGCAGCCGGATGTATGCTGACAGCAGATGCTTCAAAACTACCGAAAACATTTTCAAGTAGACTGACATGTTTGAGGGCTGTTGATGACTTCCCGGCCCCGCTAATGGAACAGCTCAGGTCTTCGGGGACTATAATACCCAGGTCCTTCTCTGTTAATGCATGAAGCAGTAGTTCTTTTCCGAGGAAATAAAGAAACCGATCGTACTGGCGCAGAGAAATCACCCTGCATTTGGAGACGTTAAAATGGATGTCGTACCCTGGTCGCGGAACTGACGTGCGCATTCGCCGAAACGCCTTACCACGACTGTTCAAGTGATTCGCACTCACCGACTACGAGTGTGATCGAAGTTTCAGACTTGTACAAATGGAATAATAATACATTTGTTTTTATTAGTGAATTGAAGCTAATCANTTCGAATTCAGGTAATACAAATCTTGCTTTTCACTTGTTCTGCGCCATCGGTAATGACTCGTTCACTATGTTTTAAATACTGCAAGGGACTGCAATAGGAGTAATAATACATTCACTCTGTTTGGTCTTCTATTGCATATTGTGTGCAATCCTCAGTTTCCCGGTAATGCTCAGTTTCCTCAGTTTCTGATGACACCTGAAAGTACGAAATTCAGTATAACATGCGGGTCTTCTGGTCTTTGTTAATTAGAACATATACCGGAATATATCTTCACGACCATAGTTGAATGAGGTAACTGCATTAAAGAGTATTAAGGATTTATAAACGTGGATAAAAATGTGTGCATCAACGTACGCACTCCCAAGCGGATTCATTCTGAACAGAAATCTAATAAGCATATCCTCAGATGCAATTTCCTTGTGTGCAGGTAACTTTCAGTTAGTAGAAAGATGTAAATATGTGAAGCCGCCGAAGAGGAGTCAAATCTACAAAAACGAAAATGCTTTAGACATTCCTCAATGATATTCACCCATCAACGATTATTTTTCGATACCCTGGTAACAATGAAGTCTTGTTGTTGTTGTTGTTGTTGTTGTTGTTGTTTTTGTTGTTGTTGTTGTTGTTGTTGTTGTTGTTGTTGTTGTTGTGACTCCACTGAAAGTAGTCTTCACGTCAGGCTATTGGAATGCAAATATTTCATTATCATGACAAGGGGATTTCTTGGACTGCTCATGTGAAGTCACAGATACCGAAGTGGGTGTATTGCGTCCTTGAGGTGGAACACAATGTACACAGGTGATTTGGGCGAACTTTCCAATGACCTTGACATTTGAACCACAACATGCCGCTCTATTGCAGATACAAATCGGAAAATAAGTCCTGCACTCGGATCTTATCAGAGGAAGTTTGATTACGAGTTGAAAATTCATTTGTGTGATGTAGTTGAAGAGACCAGAAAAAGCACACTGAAGCAGATAAGGGAGAGAATGAAGAAGAACTTCGCTGGTATAGCGATCAATGAGACATCGATTGGTGGATGGACATCACTATTCGGTCAAGAATGTGATCGTTCAACTGATAGAATAAAACTCGTCTTGAACAGTACATGTTGAATAAACATTGACTTCAATGAGATTTTTTCAAGCTGTTCCATGTTTTGATACTGTGCGATCAAGGGTTACACTAGTCTTTATCTTTCAAAACCCGTCCGTTCATTGGAAGGCTTTAGACGCTCAACTACGTACTAAACAAACTTTCTGTTTTCTCTCAAAATTTCATCATTTATCTGACCCGCTCTGAAGGGGCACACTAAGAGCACACAGCTGAGNCATTTTCACTATTTAAATTAACTTGATCTTTACCAAACTAAAATCTGGGTTCAAGAAAATACTGCGGTCATACAGGACGTACCAAACGGTTCTAAGAAGCGTGCGCATCGTGTAGAGTTTCTCCGATCAATTTACGGTGCAACATTTGACATCAATAAGATGCCCAACTGTGCATTACCTTCTATTTTATAAAGCTCCACTACAACAACCTTTGCAAAAAATGAAATAATAAAACTTTCATTGACCTGGGAATACTCCGATACTTTTCTACCTGACTGGCGTACGGCGGACTGGCCTAAGCTCGCGCTTCAAGGTAAAAGGATGATGGGTTTTGCTTAACGAACTGTGAGTTGAAGCTAACTATATCCGGGTTGTGGCTAGACCTTGACGAGTAAAGGTCTAGTTATCTATACATTCGGAAAGCGCGAAATTCGAGGTTCCCTCTCTTGATAAGGCTCATAAAATACGTGGCTCATTCCATTCACTCAAATGTGAAAAGGTCTCAAACTAGCGATCGTTCAGAGTGAGAATTGGTTACAGTCTGTTTATCACGCTTAGTTTTCTGCAAACCGCGATCCACACCACATGAGAAATCTGAAGTCAGTACAGGAGTCACGCAGATATCTTATGTGTCTACTTCACTAAGTTATTATCATCTCACTATTGTACGTTACCCCGGATACCCTCGGGCTAAACAGAGCTGAATGCTACCAGACGCATCTCCGGGTAGTGTACAGGGAGATACCTTCACCGAAGAAGTTTAGCTTTGAATAAGTTGGGGTATACCGCAACAAATAAGCAGTCGCGAGCAAACAGAGGCGGCACTGCCAGGGTGTGGTGGGTTTCAGGTTGGTCACCTGGCTCCTGTTTAAAAGCCACATAAGCCCAATGACGATGTTGTGACTGGTCATTGGCCATTGACTCAGTCAGTTTCGATGCTAGAGATTTTCCCACTGCCTTGCAGTTCGTACTTGGTTGTGCAAAGGCCAGAGGTGCGCCGTCAAAATAAAAAAGCGCTGAGTGACGCTGGGGACGTCTGTCGTACCAAACTCCCAAGGAACTTAATGATTATAATCACGATCATATCTAGAGCCAGCTTATCCTTTCCAAGGAACCAGCCGTAGTAAAGTAAAGTAAGTGAGTTACCCCGGGTGATATTGGTTGCAGTGTGAACTATGTATGAAAATACTTCATACTGACTCAAAATATTCATCAGAGATTTGAAAAGCAACCATTGTGCCACGAAAACCCTATTGTTATTATTAATATTGGCTGAGTGGGTAGTATGCTTACGTTCTGCCTGTGGGTTCGATCCCCAGTTGGCCCGATGAACTCGTATTGTTGATGAGCCCCAAACAGGTCGAAACAGCTGAACAGTACTTCCTAGATTTTCAGGTGTCACTTCATTTGCTCTAAACACAATTAACTACCTTTTGAGATTGGACCAAATCCTCCATTACTCTCATGCAATAAAATAAAACAACACAGTAACCCAGAGTAGCTGGCACATTATGCACCTCACACAAAGACATTGCACCCACACAAATGGTTGGTATATCTCAGTTCCCATATGCACATTCATCACTAGTTTTGATAAACTGAATTTTACCCGAATGAAAAGCCAAAGTACAAAATTTTATTGAATTAAATTTAATTGTAAGAAAAATCTATCGAAAAACAGAATTTTCACTGAGACAATCATATTGCACATCCCTTGGACCTCACATCCAACTCGGATTAAAAAGGGGTGCGCTAGACATCCCGAGGTTGTTCCCGACGTGATAACTGACAATCGTGGTGAGTCAGCAGCGGACAGACTGGTCTAAGCTAAGGTCATCCTCATATCACTCCTAATGACCCTGAAAAAACAATAGCATCCAAGTAGGTCACCACTAAACTTTGCAAACCATGGTGCAATGGAGGAGGCTTAGGGATATCGAGGACTCCAGAATTTTTGCTTTTCGTAAATTAATGTCAGCCAAATATAGCATTTATTAGTTACCAATGAGGCAAGATATTCGAAACGGAAACAGCTAAAATCCATATGTCATATAAAGCTGCCAGGTTAAGAGCAGATTTGTAACGTAGGGCTTCAAACTTCGTGGGTCATGTGCATCGGGGATCAAAACGTTGTTCAGGTGGAATGTTTCGGTGAAAAACGAAAAGTTCGCTTGAATACAATGCGTGAAAATGAAAAAAACATAGTTCTAACAATTCTGTAAATAAGAAAACTTTTATTGTGGATTGGAACTCACGTAACTTGAAAAAATGAATGGAATTTCGTCCACTTTTCAACGAGAGGAAATTTTATTTATCTAAGCCGGACACGTGAAAATACTACTGATGTAACCTGCAGAAAGAGCAGATTAACTATTGAATGGTACGGGGTCCCTTACCAAGCAGCAGCCAAACCTAACTCGTTATATTGTGTAATTCGCAGGACTCTGATGTACATATTTTTACACTGGAGCATCACCCTATATTAGCAACCGGGTTCAATGTTAACCCCAAAGCCATTTACCAGCATAATAACCCCAGCTTCAGAGTTTGTAACACCTGGAACTCTCTTCCACCTCAAGTTGTTTGTGCACCACCATCGATCCATTCACGCCACGACTGGATAAAGCATTAAAACACCTAAATTTTCAGCACCCAAGAGTGAAAGTTATAATTTTCCATTTAATTGTACTACTAACCGAACCCAGTGTGTACAGATCCTATGCGATTCAATAAGCATCAGATTTGTAATTTACCCATAATAAATATTTAATTTGAACTTGGGAGCGGAGATAATCTGGAAAACTAAGCGGTTGCAATACATCTGTCGCGGAGTGCATTATCCCGCATTCGGTATCAG
>UZAN01039782.1:8648-22370 GCA_900618425.1 Echinostoma caproni | reverse complement strand
AGGAAGAGGACGTTCGGGAGAGAGATAGGAGAGAGATGAAAATTAGGAGTGGATAGCGAGAGATCGGCTGGCAGAAGGCAATCGCAGGTGAAGGAAGAAGTGTACGCGAAACGAAAGATAAGTCGGAAAAGTTTGAACACAGTTACTAAGTTGATCTGATAATCAATAGGATGAAAACAGTAAAGGGATGGGTGGGAAGAAGTATCAAGAGGATTGAAAAGGAGCAGGAATGTAGACAGCAGGCAGAAGAGAAAACAATGAGCATTTAGCAAGATAAGAGTGTAATGTGACAGTGTGGATTAGGACGCTAGTGTAAAAACATTTGAACAAGCAGTTGTGTGTGTGTGTGTGCACCTGAGAAAGGAGGGCATAGCAAATTGAAGGTGCACAAGTCTACAGCTACGTAGTTCTCACGACAGCTAGAACAAATCGGGGGACCGGAAGGAAACAATAGGATATTTACGTGAGTACAGGAGAGGGATTTGGGGTTCTACTTCATGAGCGCTTTCATTACACTACTGACGAAGAGTTGAAGTGAATCGATGTAGGCTTGACTGCTACTTACAAAACCTATCAGCCATGGAAATGATGTCTGTCAGCTGAAATGCAAGGGAGATACGAATAATAAAGAAGTCGTGAGCGGGCAGAATTATGCAACACTCACGGATGTTAATGCAAGATGGAAGAGACTATGCAGATGCGAGAATGACTGCAATAGGGTACAAAGATGGGTGGTGTTGGTAGGTTTTAAAACTCTAACTTCAACCGCAGGACCATCGAAATCACACGATCTCCTGTGGATTTTAAAGGATCCCATTAACCCATCGTGTTTAAATCTGCCTTAGAAACAGGGGGAGGAATCACCTGCAATTCGACCCACCAACCTTGTTTGTCATCGATCGTATCCAAATTCGCCAATACAATGCAATCAGCGATACGCGGTCTATGGGTATGACAGTGATCAGTCAGGGACTGAGTGAATTGGGCCAGCTGATCCACCGCCTAATTTCCAACCAGCGCCTCACCCGTCAAACAGAACGAGATCGGGTGATCAAGGTGGATGGGAAAGCCCGAATAGTGAACGATTAGATAATTTGTTCCAATGAACACCGAAATACGAGCATATATGTAACCATTTAATTATCGTTTGCAACTGAACTACTTGTGAGTAGAAACAAACTAAAAGACAAATGGACGGAGAACAGAAAAATTGTCACATTGCGGAATAATCGTTAGTCAATCATAGCTAAAGGGAAGTATACTGTCTTGAGTATATTTTGGTTCCCCTGTTATTCGACGGAATGACATCGATACATTTTTCTTGGTTCATAAGCAGTTGAAATCGACAGAAAATACTACCACGAAATTGGGCAAGTGAATAAAACTGAGGAACCACCGGTTTGATCGCTAATTGAGCTTATCCTATCCCTTTGAAGCAAGGCGATAAGGTTAACAATATACATTTGGCTATAGTGACATCATAACGCGTAGAATCTACCGCGTTACGGCTCAAAGTACACTGAGCATGGTCCACAGAAAACGAGAACAAAATATCATAGATTAAGGCAAAACTGAACGATAAGCATGTGATACAAGTACCGAGGAAAACGTACGTATTCATGGCTCTTACATACGACCTGCTGGTTCACTGACAGCAAATTTCAGATAATAATCACGGGCTGCCTGGAGGGACGTTGAGAAATGACGTGATACCAAAATCTGGACCAGATCAAGTTCGAAAAGTCGAATATCATACAAGAAACAAATAATGATAAACTAATTGATTATAGGCGGACGACCATAAAAAGAACAGTGGAGCCAAAGAAATGAGCTCATTCAACTTTTACAATGAGTTCAAAATAAGCGAATCTCAAGAGATAGTCTTGTGATTGAGTATTGAACGAAGTCGGTAGCCACATTCTCCGCATACATACACTTCCAGCTTCTTGATAGAGTAGGACAACAAAGGAGTGTGACCAAAAACAGAATAATATGATCTCAAAAGTTATTTCGATGGTCATTCTGTAGATGCGTTCGTGTGTGTGCTTGTATGCATAGTCTGCAACACGATTGCACATTGGATTGTGGTGAATATCGGCAACAGCTCTAAGGGAATCAGTGCGTCCTCCTGTTATTTTTATCTCCGTTCAGTATTGATTTGCTGGGTAAAGGGCGTTCCCTAGGTCGTCCCTGGAACATTTCGCTGTTGTCTGTGTTGTGGATAGTACATAGATTCACAAGCACATACACAGATCGCGTGGAGACTGTGTGTATGCCCTTTTACCCCAGAGCTGGGTTGAGGCTAGGCAGAAATGTACGTTATATTGTTTGTGTTTGCAGTAATGGAATGGGCAGTTCAAGAATCTGACTAAGGGGCGACCTGAAATTCCTGATATACCTGTATAATCAGATGTCAGGTCTAATTTCATAACTGTGGATGGAAAGTGGTTCTTATGGTATTGAAGTTTTTTTAATGAATAATATGTTTACGGTTAAATGTAATGGTAAAGATATCTCTGACAGAAACTCACGTGTCTTAGAACCTTTTGTATCCATGGTTGACAGATTGTCAGCAGTTCAATCCCCGGGAGCGTTATTGGAAACCGTGGGGTAATAGTTATTGCAGGTATGACGAATAATACTGCAACTTGTTAACTAATACATTCGTTTCTATAGAGCAAAACGCTGCAGTGTATGAGAAACTACTCCTACTTGTGCACTTCAACATTTCTGTGTGCAGCTATATTTCTCAAGCCCTAAACGATCAATTTTATAGACATTTTAAACTCCCCGTTTGAAGATGGTTCCCGATTTGCGTTGTTGTTTTCACCGACCACCATTCATTGTCAACCGACTACACTTACCTCCATTACCACTCATGAGTAACAGAGAGCTCAAAATGAAAGTCAAATAGATCGCGACTGGCTTTACTTTGGAGATATTTACCGTACGGTATCCTTCCCCCCACAATGTGTTTGGGTCAAGAATGAATGAATGAGATATGAAAACAGCCTTTGTTCAATGATGAATCGGTAAATCTGGTTAGTCCTGGTGTGAGTTAGTTGCAAGAATGATAAAGCACAGGCCTTTCATGCGACAAATAGGGGTTAAAATCCGAGAAAACCTGGTGGATATGAGCAACCGATGAGCTTTTATGAAAGCCAAATCTTGTTCAAGGCCTGCTGATCACTTCAATAATTGGATGAAATTAGGTGTATCAAGATAGAAAGTGACGGAACGTCGGCCAAGATGAGTAATAGTACTCGTCGCACACTACTATTACTGTTACCGGTCCTTATAGTTCGTTGCCAGTTTAATTCTTTATTGTATTATATTGCACGATGTGTTTTCAGGACGTGATAGGCACACTGTACAGTAAAGAGGTGCACCTCTAATCATAGAGCCAACTCTACAACCGAGATCACTGGGCCGTGATCCCCAACGAAACTTGTTGATGATGCGATTGAACAGCAAAAGGAGTAAACGCTTGGTAAGGACGTTTGTCCGTTGTTCTGTAAAACAAAGCTATTTAAAAATTCCTTTTGATTGGGCTTTGGTTGCCTGTGACGGGTATCTTATCGGCTGTTGCCCGAAGTGTCAAAAATAATGGTGATGGATGGAGGGAAAATGATGTAATTGATGTGGTTAAAATTTTTGAAAGTAGGACGTATTTGAGCAATGCAAATGGTGAGAAGTTTCGGCATGATTAGAAACAATTCAGTCTCGAAAAGGGAAGAAACCTTCCGGAAAGTGTGCGATGCAAGCTCAGTGATATGAGGCAAGCAAGATATGGAAGCGGAGCATTGCGTATCAAGTTGAGCTAGAGGGAATATAGAACGAAGTGAATAAAGGTCAAACTGTAGATATGAGGCGAAAGAATTACGTTTCAGGGATAGGGCATCACTAGTGATTTGGGCAGCTAAAATTCCGTGCCTCTAACAATCAGGTCTGAATTGGTTCAGTCAAACACAGAAAATCGATTGCATACGGTGATAGACGAAGTACGAGAAATGTTGAGAGAACGAAAACAATTGTGAGATAAAAAACGGTGGGACAAAAGCCAAAGCAAGAACACTTTCTTAATTGTGCCGACTTTCGGGAAAAGCGTTTGATAGCCATTGTAGACAGTATTGTTCTCCAGAGGAAATATGTGTATATCTTGATAAAACAAAGTCTCCCTAACACTCACCACTAAAGTGAATGAGGTCCACGTGGGGGGGGGGAGATTAATGATCACCCGAATAAGGAACACTAGGCATTTGTGAACGACTATACGATCAGCAGATTTGTAATGGCAGAATTTGCAGTGAAAAGTAAATACTGGGACAAAAATGCACGGTAAAAGTTATTGGTAAACATATAAGACTCTGGAAGTCAGTTTAGAAAACAAGCTCGTTTTTGTTGCTTCATTTACTAACCAAGTACAGCATTCGTTATGGGTCACAAAATCACAAAATTCAAGGAAACATAAAAATAAAAAGAATAGAAAATGTCTGTGTTTGTATATGTATGTAGGGATACTATGGATAATACAGCAAGAGGTGTATGAGAGTTCAAACCATTCTGCAAATGTCATTTGTACTGTCAAATGAATGACACTCATTTGATAACCGGCTCTATGTCACTCTAGCGTTTATGGCTGGTCATGGTTAATCCAGAGCTCTGACCAACTGTGTTTGAACGCACAAGGGGGAGGGGTGGAGGGGTTCAACCGGATCGCGANGGTGATAGTGAAGATTGGAATGATCGCTTCACTCGTCCTGACACGATGCTGGGTTTTGACCAAATGAGGTGTGATCGCCGGCCCCATTGGTTCTCGTTAATCTGCAACTAAACCAGCTGGGGTGGTGTTCTCGAATGCGTTTAGCCAAGCGGCTTGTGGTATGATCAATGTAAGTGGGTTCACAGGAGCACACAAATTGATAAATGCAGAATGAGGTTATTTTTACCGGTAGCCTGCATTTATCTGCAGTGAGAGCACTGGTTTGGAAGAGTAGATTATGCGTAAATCAGCGACATAATATGTACTTCCGACAGCAGCCTGGAGACGCTTACTTATCATTTCATATAATTTCACCTTTGAAGGGAATGGACAAGTAAACTGATTTCTTTTCAGCCATCAGGTTGCGCTTTTGTGGTGACCATCATATATTGTTGAATGATGCTATCTGGATATCCATTTTCTATGAAAGTCGTTCTGATTTTTATCAGTTCTTCCCCGCATGTATCAGGCGAACATGCTCGCCTCGTCTTGTTCACTATGCATTGAATCAATGCCTTCTTTAGCCGTAGAGGTACAAAGCTGTGATTTTTGTGTACTGTGCTATCCAAGTCTGCTTTTGGTGAATGCTGCGTCGAAGAGACCCGTTTTCACAGTGCGAGAGTAAAACATCGAGAAACGCTAACCCTTCGGAAGATTCTAACTGTAGCGTGAACCTTATTTTCTTATGAGCTTTGTTAAATTGGTCCAACAGAACAATAAGAATTAGGGAGTAACCGACCACATAAAAGATGTCGTTTACATAGAGCCGATATAATACACATTACTTTATGTAGTTAGGTATTGATAACTTGTCGTGACCAGCTGTGTCTTGAACTTTTCTAAATTAGTATCCGATGCAGGCAATAGATCCGAAAGTTGACTGTACCTATTCGGTACAGACTGAATGGTCAAGATGGGAAGATGGAGAGAGAGTTACTTACAAGATGAAGTCTTTAATGCACTTCGTCGTACAATCGAATGCATGAGTGGTAACGGTGATCGATTATGATGGTGTTGACAGAAGCAAATTATTAGACCCGGTGGAATATACTTGTGATCGTCGCGGTTTATTCTATACAATAATTGCTGTGGACATTGAAGTCACTCAAAATGGGGATGTGTAGGGTGGAGTTTGACTGCTTACTTTTTTTTGAAGGGCAGCGGAAGAAGATTGAACACTAAACAAACTGAACTGTTGGCGGAACGATAAGGAGGTTTCAAGCTAAGAAAGCTAAGAAACTTAACTTATGAAACAAAATGAAGGGGATTCGCGTTTCGATTGAGAGCAACTGTGTTTCAAATGGGATTGTTACAACCCTCCTTGAACCATACCAAAATGTTAGGAAAAATGGGAAAGGATTTTGTGGGATGCATTTGCTGTCAAAGGGTATAGTGTAAACGACATGGAATATGAACCAATCACCCATGGGCGTTGAAAATGCGGTCATTGAAACAACTTACGGATAGCTAAGCGGTAATGTTAGTACGAACTTAGTTTTGATTTAACTTTAAGAAATTCAGTCAGTATAGTTATGCAAAGTTTCTGTCTATCCAAAATGTAATTCATTTTCCAACAATGTGAATGCAACTGAAAATCTTCTATTTGTGTTGAAGTAAGTAATAAGTCAACTACTTGGAAACTGTTAATCAGAGGCCAGAGTGCGGTATTTTCTGAATGAAAATGACCAAAACGATTTGATAGCCAAGTTGGTAGGTGTAATGAGAACAAATATGGCCGAAGTACTCACACATAAAGTACGGTTGACAGAGTACTGACAAAATTAAATATCACACTATCTGTGCTATGCATGTTAATCATTTTCATAAAAATACACAAATGATTACGCCGTTATTTTGCAGTTGGTGCACTAACAACCAACATCGAAATCGATAAATGCTGTTTGTATATGACAATCGACTAGAAGAATCAAAGATATTTAGTGGTGTTTCGTGTGCTAGACTCAAAATGCGGGAGACTGAGATAAAGAGAAGTCATGGTATGGCATGATTTCCATCAACACCCGTACTGTTTCTGAGTGCAAGGAGGGAGGAAGTCAGATGAATTGCCATCTGGTGAGATAATGTAGAGTGATTGTAGCTCGGGATGCGAGTGTTGGTGTTAGTGAGTTCTCCGAGCTGGAACTGTTGTCAGCAGGTTGTCATTAGAGAAAGGCAGTTTTGTTCAAGTGTGATGGACGACAAATTACCAGAACAGTTAGAAAAAGCAATATCACTATTAGCTAACCGTACAAGGCAAGTCAAGAGAGAACGGCTCCAAAATAAATTGGTCAGAATAACCCCGCAGAATAGGGAACAGGAGTAACAGCTATGTATAACCATGCCCATCACTTAGACTTCATAGCTGCACTGGAGTCTGCCATAAAGACAAATAACAGCCCCGGATACCAAACAAGACATAAGACAAAGAATAACCGCTGCATTGAACAGGACGAAAGGGCCAAATGTCTTCAATCAAAAGGACCTATTAGCTACGGAAAAAATGAAACGAGAGAAGAGTATAACCATCCTCCGGGCAGACAAAGGATGATTGACGGTGCTAATCAACAAAAAGTATTACATCACCAAAGCAAAACAACTACTGGAAAACACCAAAATGTACAGATGGACTGAAGTGAATCCAAAAAAGAAGACAAAAGGTAATATCGCTAAGGTATTGAGCAATTTGAAAAGGAATAACGACATCACAGCGGATGAATAAAGATCAATGAAACCAGGGGACAGTACAGTACCGCGGTTTCATGGACTCCCGAAAGTGCACAAGTCAGATGTACCGCTTCGGCCAATCGTGTCACTAATGCGAACAACACTTCCAGCTCGGAGAATTCACCAACACCGACGAATTGCTATCACCTCGGCATATGACCGATTGCAATAATTGACCTGTAGTGTCAATCCTAAGTTTATGGTACAAATCGGAAAGCTGTATTCACCCGACTTGACCCAACGACTAGGTTCGTGTAAGGGAGTTATGATCGATGTCAATCCACTTTTCACCGTTCCGTGGTTCCGCTCACTCGTGGGAGTGTTCCTTTGTATGATCGTTTCATGGTTCGGTCAGTCCAGCTTGTCTTATATGTCCAAGTTTATTGGTACACACAAAATGAGGTCTCGGTTAGAAAAGGCAAATGGTCGAAGGCGGAACAGAATGTGGAAATTACTGGCTCAATACGTTCTCTTCTAACCATAGATCTGCGATCGGGNACTGATCTTCCGCCTCTTCATAACGAATAGCTCAGGATTTATATAATCCGGGAAAAAACTGTTTATTTTTCTAGTTCATTTCTAAAACTATCCAGCACGAGCTTAACTAAGCAACAGCTAAAGATGATCCGAACGGGCAAGCCAGAAGACAAACACAGCGAGAGCAATGCCTTTTGTATACTCCCATCGGTCGCGTACGTAAACCACTGAAAAAAATAGACAGATGAAAAAATTATTTGCCGAAATAAATTTGAACAAATAACACTACACTGCAAGCAAGCACGCTTTAATTCTGGAATCGTTTCGCAGCATCTCAGCTGATGCTTACTGCAGCATGAAAACAGTTTATATATCACAGCTGTTGATAATATAACATGGTGTCCATTCACTCTTCCGATTACGTAGTTACCAGGGCAATGCCGGACTGATGTAGACCTCCGTTTGTTGATAAAACAGGGGCTTTCGGCGCTGGATTGCTATGGCCTCTGCAAATCTCAGCAGCTGTCTATTCGATGTTTTGCAAACAACCCGAGAAGATGTTCCACAGGCGGGTTGGTGGCCAGTCTGTAGAAGATGGCGAGAAATTGATGATGCAGGTGGTCTGCGCGGCTGGCTTGATGGGTTGATCGATTGTGTAGCCCTCAATCTGATACGTTCGCGTTCTACCCATGCTGGTATATGTTCTGTCATTCGGGTACACAGATACCCCTCCGTTCTGCTCACGTAGGTGGCTTCGCACCCGCATTGAAATTAATAGATTACGTGTGATTTGGTGGACAGAGGGAGTGATGAATCCAATAAGGGCTTTGGAATATGGGTTGTGGTGAAGCGAACGACCGGATTTGCATCAAAATATGTGCGGGCTACCGATCCCACCAGCCGTCTTCGTACAAGTTGGTTTAGGCAATCGAAGCGAATAAGGAAACCTATTCAGTTTTAATCATGTGTGTGTGCGTGTGTTTGTGTAATGTGTATGTGTGCGTGTGTGTAATCCTCGTGATTGGTCACATCCAGGGAAGGCCAAGGGTAAAGGTCATCCGCTTTTGGACACAGCGTGGGTTTGTTGCGAACGGTCGACAATGTCTCGAGTATCCTTAGATGGTGTTTGTCATGATGACGCAACAAAATCAAGAACACGTTAGCAAAGCCTACTGTGTGACCGCTTTCAACCAAGTGGCGTGTGATGGCTGAAGTCGGTCTATGTGATGCAGTCAGAATCTGTGGCGTACCCTGAGTCATGGATTCGGTCATTGTAGATCTCAGTGATCGATCAGTTCTGCCACCGCCTAAGGATACTAGGGGCATTATCGATCACTCGCAACAAACCCACGCTGTGTCCAAAAGCGGATGACCTTTACTCTTGGCCTTCCCTGGATGTGACCAATCACGTGGATCATACACACGCACACATACACAGTACACAAACACACGCACACACATGATTAAAACTAAATAGATTTCCTTATTCACTTCGTTTGTCTATCTTGTTCAATGTTATACTTCCGCGAACGATGAGAGTATACGAAAGGAATTCTTCCTGCGGTGTTTTTTCTTCTGACATACCTGTTCAAAGTCATTACGGGATCCAAATGTTTCAAATAAGAATCCATTAGTAATAATAAACTTTTGGCTACTGAAATGGCACTCAGTAGGAGCATAAGCCTTTCAGAAATTCCGAAGCCGTATTTATTTAGCGCGATTGCGCTATCGTTTCACATTGTCCTGTCCATCTCTCCCATGACCTTGAACAAGCAAATCCCCTCCTCTCTTTGTGGTCTGATTGGATCATTTTCCGCGACTCGCGCGACTTGAACCTTGAACCCGACACGACACTATCTGATGACCGGTTCGTATTGTTTGTGATACTCTTGTTGCCACCTGTAATCCATCCCATGTAATAATGACCTCTCACCGGGGTTAGCAGGATAAGCACCACGGCCCTAGTTACAGCTGAACCATCCGACTGAACCCGACCGATTGTATGATTGTCGGGGCGGCATGCAAGAAGGATAACTTATGAACCGAATGCTGTTTAGTGTCGGTAGAGAATCACAACGGGAGTATCACTAGTGGAGAGGTGCGACATCCGGGAACTTCCGAATGGATAAAGTTTAAGCGATGATGAGACCGGACCCACGCTTCACTCCTGTAAGATATTTATCTAGGCGGGTCGCGTAAACCGGTAATCATAATAAAACTTTGAAGTTATCTTAATTCTGGACTGTAATTCTCACCAATATAGGCCCACGCACAACTCAGTTTGGTATTTTCCTAAATGGTTTTATCGAGTTGAACGATCTTGAGAAATATGTCAGAGATAGGTTTCCAGAGAGGACAAATATTGTGAAAAAATGCATGTATATTCGATATTAGTTGTTCAATGTTTTCCATCCTACTTCTTCCACCTTTAGAATGGTAGCAGTTCGAATACTTTCGCACTGTGCGACAATGCTCTATTTGAGCTTCTCGAAAGCTCTCAGTTTTCGGGAATAAACGGTTCTATTTAGATGTCCCCACAGAACGAAATTTTGCAAGTGATCTTGGAGGCCATTCTTTTTATCCTCCTCGGCCAATCTATCTGCAGTTAAATTCCGAATCAAAGTAACGTCTCACCACCAGAGCATTGATTGACGGTACACCGACATGTTGGAAACAAACTGTAGTACCAACTTCAGATTCTATACGCTGGATGGCAGGTACCAAATTATCTAATAACATTTGCAGGTATGAGGAGCCTTAAACAATGAGATAAGAAAAATTGTTCTTACCTGTTACGTTTCGGTTGAAAACGTACGGCCCTTCAATCTTTCTGGGCATCATGTCAGCCCATACCAGTACCTTGTGACTATGAAGAGATTTTGAGTCAACAATGTGTAGTGNGTGTAGTGGATTTTCTACGATCCAACGAATGGAGTTTGCCACCTTTCTACTCGCCCGAAAAAAAATGGCTTCATCCGTGAAAACTGTTTATCACAAATCCAATTATCCCAGGTACCATGTGCAAAATTCTAACTAGCGATCAGGATCATTGGCACGAATTTCTTGTGGCTGAATCTTTTTGAAGCTACAAAAGTTGTGTTCTATAATAGTCTTGAGCACCAAATACTGTGATATCTTGAATTCCTGGGCAAATTAACTGGTGGTCATCTGAGGATTTCGCTTTACACTTTGCTCTTTTTTCTTTTTCATTTTTATTTGCTTCTATTGAAAATACAATGATACAATTTTCAGGGAGGGGGAAGAGGCCAACCAAAGGGCTGCCGTGCAACACAGAAAGAGGGAACGTCAGGCGGTAGTGGTGGGATTCCAACACGCGTCCCCAGAGGTGGTAATTTGGTGACGTTACCACCGGGCGCGTTAGACCCTGGTTACGAATGGTCGAACGGTAATCACAACAGTTCTTCGTAGAGCACTGATGAAATAGGACAGGTCACTGACCAAAGGTCATCGTTGTCTAAAGCGCCCCATAACGTAGAGAGAGCCACGGGCGAGAGGGCCAAGATGATGTGAAACGATGGGCACATCGCACTGTATAATGCGGTCAAACTCCGACTACTACGTCGTACTCATGAGGAGTCTCATTTCCCAACATCTTCTCTTTTGTGAGTAAACCCAAACCAAAATGATACCTAATAACATAGGTTCTGACCACAATTCAATGGTAGGCTTTAGTGCGTTGCACTCCGTGATACTTACGAACTTGGTTAGCCGTTAAGCAACCAACGTGCAATTACGTATTCAGTTTATGATGTTTCACCTAGCGTGACGCAAATATGACACTGTTTGCTGATTGGATAATCCTTGCGAGGATGACACAGATGGCAGCATTCCAAGACAGTTTCATTTGATTTTAAATTGTGCAAGTGCCTATCTATCAGAGAGAAGCATAGTGTGTTGGTTATGCTGAATCAGACAGTTGCAAAGCAGAGCTCCTTTTAAAATCACATGGTGCTTGAAGAAAAACTGTTTACAATATTGTATCTAACCAAACGGCTATTGGAGAGTTTTTCAACGCTAAAGCATCTCAAGAAGGATGAAAGCTGAAAATCAGCAAAACCTTCAAGGCATGTAATGACATGGTTTATTGATGTGGGGGGAAAGCACTGTGAATAGCCCTTAATGGAGAGCATCGCTTGTAAGAAGATGATCCAGCTAGCACCAGCAAGGATCAAGAAGAATTTAAGACTTCATAAGTTCGGTTTCGCTCTTGATCATATAGATGTGGTACTCGAGTGTTAGCGAGTTTCTTTGTCTTCCAACCCTTCAACATGCAATGTGACTGAAATGCTGAATATTCTGGTGCAGTATCACATCCTATGAGGTTAAGTTAAACATAGTAAATAAATGGAAGAAAACCACTGCCCAACAATCGTCTGGTAATTTTTTTAGAAGCAGTTACAGTATTGCAGCTTGCCACTGTCTGCGGTAACCAGTTCCACAAGAGAATCATCCTGTTAGTGAAGAAGGTTAACCTCTTTTGTAACCTAGAGGGGTTTCTCTATGGGTGCAGGTCATGTCCCCTCCTACCCGTATACGGAACCCAAGAGAACAGATCGTCAAACCTCAAGCCTGATATACCCTTGACGATCTTAAATGTCTCACTTAGGTCTCCTCTCATGCGCCTCAGTTTGAAGGAGAACAGATTGAAATGTCTGAGCCGCTGTTCATATTTTTTTCCCGTTGCATAGCTATCATTTTCGTGGCTAGATGTTGAGTTCTCTCCAGTTCATCAGTGTCCTTTCGATAAAACGGAGCTCAAGCCCGCACACAGTGTTCCACATGCGGGTGGAAGATACATTTGTATAGTGGGACAAAAACCTCGGGTTTTCTGCACGTAATGGTCGCTCATAGACGAAACAGTTATCCCCTGGCTTTTTGCTGCCTTCAAATACTGGGTGTGTGGTTTGAGGTTCCGCGTTACCATTATGCATGGATCCTTCGCTTCGTGCACCAACATGTGCCAACATGCTCCTTCCTATCTCGTCGTCAGTCCCGTTCGTCAGTAGCTGATATTATGCGACATTTATTAGTCGGTCCCACTGTCCGGCCAATCTTCTAACTATCTCTACATCTCTTGTAAGGTTGTATTCACAAGCACTGATGATGTCACCTCGGCTGGTGATGAAACGTTTGCAAACAAATTGCCAAGCTCGGCGAACAGGCGAAATGGAATTCAGTTCACCCGAGCTACGAAAACCGATTTTCAATATTTTGTCAACAGGTTGTATTCTGATATAATAACGCCATCCTGAAACAGAAAACTGGGATTCTGAATATCCTGCTCTTTAAGCAGAAGTCCAATTTACTGATAATTGAAACATTCTGCTTGTGAACATTTCTTACTTGGAGATGTGATCTTCCACTTGGACGATAAACGTTTTTGGTGTGGGTAATTCCAAATAGCCAACTCCTGACTTGCCCGACCATTCAATATAGTTGCCACTTATGTTCTAATAGATTATCACTCACCGAATTGAATGCTTTCTGAAAGCCCAGTCCGGTTGGCCCTTATCTAGTCCATTTTTGATCTCCTCTAGAAACACCAGCAGGTTCTTCAGACATGATCTCTTTTCAACAAATCCATGTTGGGCTGGTAGCAATTGTCCACTATAGATGGAACATGTGCGTACTAATTTTCCCGTCCAACTACCTGCTCCAAACACTTACATAATACTTATTTCGAGCTTACTAATCTGTAATTCTCGGCCTTTTGCCGGGATCCAGGCTTATGCATCGAC